>JACYXH010000007.1:895000-952500 GCA_026745465.1 Lota lota | reverse complement strand
GTGATGTATTCTTTTTTGTGTGTGCATGCATGTCTGTGTGTGTTTGTTCATACATGTGCGCGTGTGCATGTGTTCTTGCATGTGTGTGTGTGATTGTCTGCTTTTGTGTGGTGTGTGTGTGTGTGTGTGTGTGTGTGTGTGCACCCTTGTCTGGGTGGTCAGTCATATCTTTGTGCCTATGTTCCCCTGTACATGTGAGATATTGTATATGTGTGTGTTTGTGTGTATGTGTGTGCTTGCATGTGTGTGTGTTTGTGTGCACGCAATATATGATTTTGTGTCTTCGTTCTTAAGTTTGTATCTTAGTGAATGTGTGTTTGTAAATATGTGTGTGCGTGTGTGTGTGTGTGTGTGTGTGTGTGTGTGTGTGTGTGCGTGTTGTCCTGCCTCCAGCAGAGATAGATTGCCCATCAACAGTTTTGTGCTGAGAACTGTAATGCGCGGCCGGTTCTTATGTTGCCAATATGTGCCTGGCCCCTGATCATCCTGCCATTGATCCAGCCTCATGTACAGAACAGACAGGTCATGCGTTTCTTTCCCCTCTGCCTCTTCTGAGCCCTCTGATAAACAGCCTCTCCCCAGGCTTCCAATAACCCCTTTAAATTGCTCCCTGATCAACTCGTCAATCCTCCTTTCTGCTTGAATGAGTTGACACGTATGTAGACTCACCATCACCACCTCCACCACCCATCTCCATCACCACCACCACCCACACAATCACTATGAGCGACCCCACCACCATCACTATCTCCATCACCACCACCACCACCACCATCTCTATGATCAATACCACCACCATCACTATGTCCATCACCACCCCCACCTTCAACACTATGACCATCTCCCACACCACCACCACCACCCACACAATCACTATGAGCGACCCCACCACCATCACTATCTCCATCACCACCACCACCACCAACACCATCTCTATGACCAATACCACCACCATCACTATGTCCATCATCACCACCTCCACCACCGCCACCACCACCAATACCATCACTATGACCAATACCACCACCATCACTATGTCCATCACCACCCCCACCTTCAACACTATGACCATGTCCCACACCACCACCACCACCATCCACACAATCACTATGAGCGACCCCACCACCATCACTATGTCCATCACCACCACCAACACCACCAACACCATCACTATGACCAATACCGCCACCATCACTATGTACATCACCACCACCACCACCAACACCATCACTATGTCCATCACCACCATCATCATCACCACCTCCACCACCACCACCAACACCATCACTATGAGCAACACCACCACCACCTTCAACACTATGACCATCGCCCACACCACCACCAACACCATCTCCATCACCACCACCACCCACACAATCACTAAGTCCATCATCACCACCTTCGCCACCTTGAATTAACTATCACATGTCAAACCTTTTTAATTACTTTTTCAGATAGTTTGTAAACATTATTCATATTTTTGTGGCTAAATGTGTAGCAGATGCATTATATGTATCACAGAACAATTGTTTTGGCATTGCTCCAATCTCGATTGCATGCTTTGATTGTTCTTAGTGTCACTGGCGTCTGTAAATGACGAACGTATCGTAAATGTAGCTTGCGTGCGTCATTTGACATCACGTCTCCATGGCGACGGACATCTCGCTAAAAACGTCGTTTTCAAAATACATCACACTTTTATGAAAATACTCTGTACCTATGAATCACTGGATCACTGCTGTTCCAGTCCCATCAATTAAATGCTCGAATCAACGTCTGTCAGGCTATTTCCAATCTTGCTGGAAGTTAAATGAGGTTGTATCGAATGCAGAAGCATTAAAACTCACGCTGCATGTTCGCTCGCTCCATTCCGATGTAGTGCTGTTCATGACAGCAAAGCATGACCCAAACACAGACTGGGTTTTGAGCCTGGTCGTTTTGCTTGTCTCGTGTGGTTTTCGTGTCCTTATGTAGAGCTGCCCGCAAAGCGATCAATTGAGATGATAAAGGACCGAAAAAGTATCATCTCCGCTTCAATGGAGTCAATGATTTACTGGACAAACAACAAACAGCGGAATTTCTACCATTGACATAGCTTTTTGTTTGTTTGTTCATCTTACGCGTACTCATAGGCATATTTTTGGCCCTATTTTAATCGACTTGCTTTGTCGATACATACAGACTATAATTTATTCACGTCATAGTAACAATCGATAGTGTGTTGTGTTATTTCTAGAGCTTGTATGTTGTTACTTTGCGCGATATACAGTCACATTCTTGTACCAAAGATCTCTTACATTGTCCGAAAGACTTTTTACCCTATACAATGGTTGTCTGAATGTAACGGAAATGGTACAGCGCAAACAACAACACAAAGGAAAAGGTGCATACAGCATTCTTGCTTGCACGTTCAATGCAGTCACCGCTGAAAGCGGGAGATGGCCATTTATAAATAACCAACATCATTGTGTTGTTTTGCCATACTTTCAAATGAATGGAAAATATAGTCGTACAGACATTCTTTTGCAAGCAGCTGGCTTCTAATTTAGTCAATATAGGCATTCTGCAAAATATCCCAACAAACATGGCTAAGTAATGGGCATTATATTGAAAACCGTACTGAATTATAAAAACTATTGGTACAATTTAGTTGTGTATTAAGTGATGTTATGCCACCAAGAATACAGTATGATTCTGGTTGCCACGAAAGAGATTAGTTTGTCAAATAATTTACATATATGGAAATATTTGGGCATTTTGGGCATTAGACACGATTGGCTTCTTCATTGTGTGTCGAAACCACTTGCACTTTCATATTAATTTATCCCCTTCAGTCATTTGAACTTTTACAGGTTTTACTTGACAGAATGTTTACGTTCCACCATAATATTCAGTCTGCTGTCAAATTGTCTTTTTCATTGTCCAGATCCTCCATTTTTCATTGTTGTAAATGGAAGCAGCAAGCTGTGCGTGGTTTATAGGGACCAAGTGGCCAAGTGTACACTAGCACATAGCACCGCACTACTCAGCTTTCAAGACTTTGGAAAAAATAGTCAGAATCAGAATCAGAGTTACTTTTATTACATCTTAATGTACGCAAGAGAAAGATTATTAGGCTTGGATCCTCAAAAGTCACATAGCAGCATCAATACAAGAACAATAACAAACTATGTAATAATAAATAATAATAAGTAGCAACATCAATAAAACAATGTGTTCAAGTGGTAGTGGTACCAGCCACTACCACACACACACACACACACACACACACACACACACACACACACACACACACACACACACACACACACACACACACACACACACACACAGGATTTACCACTACCACACACACACACACACACACAGACACACACACACAGAGACACACACACACACAGAGACACACACACAGGATTTACCACTAACACACTATTAGTGTGCTTGGCCAAATGTTAAACCGTAAACACCCATTACTAGGGTGACCAGGTCACAGCCTTTTTATCCCTTGTCCCGCGTCCAACAGATTGAGACGATGTCCCGCATTTTGCTGCAGGACAGACGCTTTTCTCAAATATCTTATCCAATGACGAAGAAAGCAGTGAAGGCTGTCATGGCAGAGCTGTTTGATGCCAATCATACTGCGCTACAGTCCTACAGGTGGGTCAAGCGCAGGTTAACCTGTCACCTGTCTTTGCTGCCTGCTATTTGGTGCCCAACGGGGAACATTGTGAGTCACTATAAAGCCACACGCTATGCTGATTTAGGCGGAATATGATGGAAACTACCGCAAACATACGGAACTGCAGCGTATAACAATGACTGGGAAACGACTTATAACCAGTTGCAAGGGGATTCTCAGAGTGTCTCACATTGTCCCACACAAACACCCTTTGTCTCTGGTTTGTTGGGATCTGGTCACCCTACCCGTTACGTGTCATTCTGCGATGCCTCTTCAACCTGTCCTTGAAAATGTCTAAGTGAGACAGGTCAAAGTAATTATACTCTAGTTCGACTAACTCTGCTAGCGCCGCTAGCATGGATATGGATACTTTCTCAGGACCCATTGCAGCTGCCTCAGTAGATTGCCTTTTTTTTCTTTCTTTTTTCTGCTGTCATCGCCATAATTGAGAGAGAAGCAGTTGGTGTTGCCGCCACGTCTAGCTGTCTGGCGCCTGTCTCTGTGTTAATGTAATGGTAATAGAAGGTTGGCCTCTGTGGAAAAAAAACATAATACCTCCTTCTTACACTCTGGATGGTGGTCAATGATGGCCGTGGGCGTCCATTTGTGTGTGTGTGCGCGTGTGTGTGCGCCTGTGCATGTGTGTTGATGTGTGCACACATGTGCGGATGTGGTCTGTATTTTTTCAGTTGCAATTTCGTTCATTTCCCTCGTGAGAGGGTTAACGTTTGGCACGTGTGTGTGTGTGTGTGCGCGTGTGTGTGCATGTGTGTGCGTGCGTGTGTGTGTGTGCATCCTCATGTTCACCTGCATCTGTGGAGTTTATGATACGCTGGAGTCACGTGACTCCTGTGGCAAGGCGTATTGAGTTTATTGACAGCCGGCAGAGCAATCTGCCAGCCCTCCTGTCGCTGCATCGGTTTTCGCATTGTAAACAGATAGTTTACAAGCGTGGAGATTCACACACATGGGCACATGCACATGCTCGCTCACACACACAAACACACACACACACACACACACACACACACACACACACACACACACATACCAATAATAGACTTGATATGCCCGTAGGCGATGGTAAAGGGAGCCAGGATTTAAAATGTGTTAGTCTGATGGATAGAGTGGCATTTTGTAAATATTTTCATGCCATGTGGTATAACCACGTCTTTTCTGAAAAAAAATAATGATGTCGCATAATCATGACAAAGTGTGTCATTAGAAATTCTTATAAAAAAAAGCATATACACCTTATATATATATAAGTAAAGGTGTCAGGAAGGAATAATTTGTTAAATGTATGCATGCCACCACCCGAGATGTGTAATCCAATATTCGATTTGAACGCCTCACACCTTGCCTCGTGTCCACCAACCCCCCCCCCCCCCCCACCCCCCACCCTCTCTAAACCTCATCTTCATGCATGCTTCGCATCCCACTTCTCTTTGCTCCCACACACACAGAAAAGAAACGGAGGGGGAAGAGGGTGGGAAGAGGGTGGGACTTGAGGAGTGGGAGAGAAAGGGGTGAAAAGAGAGGACTGGAAATGAAAAAGGGAAAGAAGACTTGGAAGGGAGGGAGGTGGGAAAGACGCACTGCGGTGGCTATAGGAGGGTGAGAATAAAACAATGGCGCTGCGTGACTGTTTTATTGGCCCCTTTGCACCAGTGGGATCAGATCACTCACGCACAATGGCTGGAAGGGGTCAAGGGTCACTCGGTAGGGCAGGACCATGGAGTGGAAGGATGATTTAACTGCTGTGGCGCTTTTGATGAAAGGTGTTCTTTTCAAAACAATGAGAAAACAACCAACTTGTTTTGATATTTATATATTTGAATAGTCCTACACAGCCATGGGTCTTTTATTTTGAAACACAGATTGTCCTTTAAAGATGAAAAAGAATGGATTCGTAGGCAATAATAGACCTGTTTTAAAAAGTAAACAGTTTAAGGGCTTAAGTTCATAAAATAGATGTGCAGTTGTTAAATGATGCAAATGATTAATGTGTTTTTACACTTCCAATGCAATATTAATACATTTGTATATAATTGTTTATTTAATGAAGCATTATTCACACTCACTAATACGTGTGTGTGACACACACACACACACACACACACACACACACACACACACACACACACACACACACACACATACAGAAAATGCAGAACCCTTGGTTAAAGCCAATCGGACATAAATACTTAATGATGTAAGAGAAATGATGTTCTTATTTTCTTCTATTCCCAGGTCACTGGGCAGTTAAACTGTTTTAAGTGTTCGACAAATCGAAAACGAAAGTGACTCATCTTACCAACTTACATGCATAGCTGCCTCTTGCTGTGTGTGTGTGTGTGTGTGTGTGTGTGTGTGTGTTGGTTTTGTGTGTACTTTTGTTTGTCAATTAGTGTGTCATCATGTAATTACTCGGGCGCCCATCCATGTTTGGTGATCAGGATATATACTATGTTATTAAGCGTGCGTATGTGTGTATGTGTCTACGTATAAATGTGTCCATTCATACATACATGTGTGTGTGGACACTCATCTGCAACATCATGACTCACCTCATCGATATCTGCTCTACTCATCTTTCCTCAGTCTCTTGAACATTCGATCTCAACTCTATTATCTGTTGCACTCAATTGAAATCTATTCTCTGCTCAGCTCTATCTCCTATTGAACTCTGTTATCTTTTCGGACCTGCCTTTCTCTGTCATGCACTCATCAGCCGGTTGCAGAAACACAAACCACTGTGTGTGTCTGTGTGCGTGCGCTTGTTCGTGTGTGTGGGTTCATGTGTTTGTGTGTGTGTGGGGGTTCATGTGTTTGTGTGTGTGTGTGTGTGGGGGGGGGTTCATGTGTGTGTGTGTGTGTGTGTGTGGGGGGGGGGGTCATGTGTGTGTGTGTGTGTGTGGGGGGGGGGGTTCATGTGTGTGTGTGTGTGTGTGTGTGTGTGTGTGGGGGGGGGGGGTTCATGTGTGTGTGTGTGTGTGTGTGTGTGTGTGTGTGTGTGTGTGTGTGTGTGTGTGTGTGTGTGTGTGTGTGTGTGGGGGGGGGGGGGGGCACGCTACTTGCCTTGATGCCCTGCGCTCCTGTGTTCGAACTTGCTGCACCTGTGCTTACATGTGTTCCTGTGCGCCACAGCACTCGGAGCGCCGAGGAGATTGTCTCTCAGTGTCTTTGAACGCCAAATACACACAAGCCAGTGGGTCTCCTGTCTGTCAGCGGCCAGGTGGCAACAGCACACGGGACTCTACTTTTCGAGAGCGTACTTTTCTCTCCCGGATGATTTTGTTTGTCGAGGCTGAGAAGAGTTTCTTTATGGAGGAGGACATGTTGATGATGTATAACCCTGGCTGGGGAAGCAATGCAAGGGGGTGGGAAGAGAAGCAGAGAGGGACCACTGCAGTGTAGGGAGAGAGAGAGAGAGAGAGAGAGAGAGAGAGAGAGAGAGAGAGAGAGAGAGAGAGAGAGAGAGAGAGAGAGAGAGAGAGAGAGAGAGAGAGAGAGAGAGAGAGAGAGAGAGAGAGAGAGAGAGAGAGAGAGAGAGAGAGAGAGAGAGAGAGAGAGAGAGAGAGAGAGAGAGAGAGCAAACCACAGAAAATCCTGACAGTGCCGTCGAGCCTTCCTTGTAAATTCCCTCTCCTCCCCCTCCCCCCACTCCCAGCCGTTTTTTGCACGTCATCACAAATCAAACCCTCGGCGGGATCGATCGATAGCGCATCCCGCCCCGCCGCTTTAGCCTTGCCTTAATATCCCGTTTTACTTGGCAGCGCATCGAATCACTGCGGCCACGTGTGTCGATTCCCTAGCCCGCCGCAACAGAAAGCAGGAAAAACGACTCGTTTGGAAAAAAAGAGGAGAGGACGAGCAGGGAGGAATATGAAGAAGACGAAGTGAAGCACATGCATTGATTGGATAAATCGGGAGGATTCTATGTAGAGCAAGAGTGCCGCGTAATGGCATTCACCCCTGGGGGAGGCAGGGGGTGTGGCCAAGGTCACCTGGCGACAGCAACGAGGTCGACGGCTCTGCCCTGGCTTATTGTACGTCTTAGAAGTCAGGAGAACCACCTACTCGCTGTCTATTTTTTTTTTAATGCCATCTCCACCCCAACACATTAAACCGGACTCGAAGCAAATCATTTCCTTCTCCCGGATTATTGGTTGTTATTTTTTTTTATCACCTGGCCCGTCCTTTCGTGATCATGTTTAATTTACTGGCGTTTTATCTATTTAATTAAACAACGATTGCTGTGTGTTTTCAAAACGGTGTGGACTCTGCGGTATAAAAATATCGGCCTTGGCGCAAAAAAAGAAAGAAGCTTTCACTCGTGTCCTGAAGCCAGGGATGAATGGCGTTGGCTTTGGCTTTGGCGAGGTCTGTCGTCCATTGAGGCAAGAAAATAAAATTATAGAAAATAAATAGTTGGCCGACATGGTATGCGTCAATACTTAAAGAATACCTCATGCGCTTGACATATTGATGCTACTGATGCATAATGGTGTCCTTTTGCCAAAGAAATAGTGCCTTCACAGCACCTGGAAGCGAAGGCCTATCAGCTTTGGCTTAGTCCCCGCATTGAAAAAAAAGAAGTAAATGGATACAGAATAGAACTGAAGGGAAGTGCATTGAATGTGAGCATTGTTGACAACTGAAAGGATTTCTTTTTCCTTTTTGGTCCTTTTCTTGGAAATCAAACAATATCCTTGGAAAGCTTTGATGTTGATGTGGTGGTGCCAATCAAAACTCCCATAATGCATTTTTGTTAAAGGTGTTTCTGGGTTCTTGGTGTGCACCTCATTTCTTGTCGTTGTTTCTTCATGCAAATTGCTTTTATATATACTTTTTATATAACTAACCATATCCTATATTCAAACTCTGAAGTCATATAAAAGGTCTGACATGCAAACTGTGAATGAATGCCAACGCACTGTTAGTTAGTAATGCAATGTGTGTTAATGTACACCCACAAGCCAATCAAATTCAGAATAAACTATACAATCCTGCCTACTATTTTCCCTGGCCCTATGTCCTGATTTTAATGGCAAATATGTCATGCTTTGAAAGTAAGCCATTTCACGCTGTATTTAACTATCACGTTTGTTTTCATGACACCATTTGGAGACACATCAGTACACCAAAGAGACAGCAGTTTTCTTGGTAATTAATCAATTTCCTATTCTGAAAACGGTCCATTTTGCAAGAAAAGCACTTCATTGTCAAGCACTCGGACCAGTTGAGGAAAAAACAACGCGCAAAATTGATTTTGATTGATCGTCTTTTTTCCACCAACCTGTGCCAACTATCCTGCCTGATGATGAAGCTGCACTAAAAATGCAATTAACGCTTGAAAGGTGAACGGCGGTACATCAGTTTTTACACCTTTTTAAAGGAACATTTAATCAAAGAACACTAATTCTGCGGCATATACCATAACACTCTCAGACTTGGTCTGGTCCAGTGAATCAAATAGTTGTCTCTGACACACTAGGAGTGGGGGTGGGGGAGGAGGATATCCGCCATTGCCTCTGCTGTATTGCAGACAGGAAGGAACACATAGGCGCTGTCAAGATATTCCGGTGTTCAATTAAATGTTTGTGTGCACGGCAAGCCATTTCACTCTCTCTCTGTTTGTCTCTCCCTCTCCGTATATCTCTCACTCTCTGTATCTCTCTCTATCTCTTTCTCTCTATATATAAATGTATCTCCCTCCCTCTCTCTGTCTCTCTCTATATCTCCCTTTCTCTCTGTCTCTTTGTCTCTCTCTGTATCTCCCTCTCTCTCTGTCTCTCTCTGTATCTCCCTCTCTCTCTGTCTCTCTGTCTCTCTCTGTATCTCCCTCTCTCTGTCTCTCTCAGTATCTCCCTCTCTCTCTCACTCTCTCGCTCAGTATCTCTTTCTCCCTCTCCGTATCTCTCTCTCTCTCTCTCTCTCTCTCTCTCTCTCTCTCTCTCTCTCCCTCTCTCTTTCTCTCTCACAGCATATCGTACCAATGGTTGCCATCCTGTCCCCTCCTCTCTAGACGTTCATATTAAAACCAACACAATAAGTGGGATGATTGCATTTCATTCTCCTCCCTCGTCTCACTCCTTTCCCTCTCTCCACTCCTCCTTCTCTCCTCCCGGCTTCCCTCCTCTTTCCATCAACGTCGGACACACAGGAGGGTGTGAGCGGCAGAGTGACATAGAGAGGGAGAGAGAGAGAGATGTTGTAACGTTTCCAGATATACCTCATTAGCATAAGAAAACGATAGCCCCTGCCAGCTTCAGCTGTGGGACCCTTATGCACACACACACACACACACACACACACACACACACACACACACACACACATACACACACACACACACACACACACACACACACACACACACACACACACACACACACACACACACACACACATGCAAACACATACACTCGCACACAAGCATGCACACACACACACACACACACACACACACACACACACACACACACACACACACAAACACATGCAAACACACATACACTCGCACACAAGCATGCACACACACACACACACACACACACATACACACTCGCAGGTGTGCGCAAATACACCCACATACCAACACACACATACACGCACACAAGCACCCACATACAAATATACACACACACGCGTGTATAAGTATGCATGTGTTTACAATCACACTCATGCACATGAACACACGGAACCGTGGATTTATTTACAGGCACCAAAAGGCTTTCGTATTTTATAGCTGCTTCAGCATTATGTTTGCCCACACAGATGCTATCGTGGACCAATGAGCCTGGCTGACTGTCGCTATTAAAATATACCATTATACAGCCTGCGTGTGCGCTCTGTCCATAGGCTCCAGCGACGGCAATTTGCACGCTGAATTTTTCCATTCCATCTCTTGAATGGTATATTGAATACGTCTCGCTGTTTGTTGTTTGAGCTGAAGTTTCTATTAAATGTTCATTAATTTAATGGTAATTTCGCTCTGCGTTAGCTCTGTCAGATGAGGCATGAAAAGTGACGCTTTTTCTCTGCTAATGTTGTTGACAGAAACATAAAAAATAGCAAACAAAACCACTTTGCGTGTTTGCGTTAAAACCTAATCATTTCTCAAGGAAGCTTATAACCTTTTGCAAGAAGGTTAATCTTACAATCCATTTACGCAATCCATTTCATCTTGTGTTAATTGGTAGGTTTTGCTGGCCTGGTTGATCAAAGTCATACAGTACTGGCAAGCCCATTTGAGTCATTGACAAATATGTATGCAATGCCCAGTATGCTTATATACATGTGTAAAAGTAATTGCATTTCTACAAGTAAAGACAAGTGTTTCCTGATCAGCAACAATAATCGTTCCGCTTCTGTTACCAAGCTTGCTGGTGGCTGACTTGAAAGAAAAAAAGTTGATGAAAACTGCTGTTATTAATATCTGCATTTACATTTACACTACTCATTATGTATATAGATATATTTTAGATTGTCCTCTTTATTCTTTTCCTCGTCCTGTACACCTACTGGGACATCCAAATGTCCCCACTGGGATTCAAACTACATCTTATCTTATCTTAGTTGAAACAATTAAGATTGTTTCAATTCTGGTAAAATAAAGAAAAAAAGTAACATTTGAGAGCAGAATTGAACGTTGTGAGCTCGACAGAAAGAACCAGAAAAAGAAAGAAAGACCTATTTTTGTGAAAAATGTTCAAGTGTTGTGAGTTTTGGTAAAAGCATGAAAGCGAGATCTTTTTTGGAGCAGGGAGCAATCGTCACTGGGTGTGGCATAAGAGAGAGATACTTTGGCGGCAGGATCGGGAGTGCTGGTGTGACACACCTGGTCCTCTGGAGTTCGGCGTAAAGGTCACTCGCTGGCAATCACTGGTTGTGTTTGTCCAACCAACCACAGTAATGAGTGGGAAACACAGAACCACAGGGCCATAGATAGAGGGCGGACATTGAGGAAGGGGAAGAGTGTGTGTGTATATATATATATATATATATATATATATATATATATATATATGTCGTAGGCAGGAAAGTCGCTTGTTGAATCATTATATATGCGGTTGGGCTTTATTCTAAAGGTGTCATAGCTTTCTTTGTTTTATGTTTGTGTATGTGGATGTGTGTGCATGTGTTTATGTGTGTGTGTGTGTGTGTGTGTGTGCCTCTGTGCTTGTGTTACTGTCAATGTGTGCGTGTGTGTGTGTGTGTGTGTGTGTGTGTGTGTGTGTACGTTTGTATCCATCTACCTTTATCATTTTTCCTTTTATGCCGTGGAATTGGTTGTAAATGTATCTTTGAATGTGTTTTGGTTTTGTGGTGTTTTTCCAGTGTCAATGTTGCTGTTTGTATGTGTGTGCGTGTCCTTTGGATGTGTACTTTGTATCCTGTGTGCGTGACCATGTCTATGTGTGTTGATGTTTGTTTATACAAGCTAAATCCGTCTTCATCCCCAGATAAGACATGGTTTGGTGACAGCAGTAGCATCCATGTCCACAGAGAGATGGCTATCTGTAGAGGACTGATGTGTGTGTGTGTGTGTGTGTGTGTGTGTGTGTGTGTGTGTGTGTGTGTGTGTGTGTGTGTGTGTGTGTGTGTGTGTGTGTGTGTGTGTGTGTGTGGTACATGACTGACACTTGCACGTACGCACACACATACACACACGCACACACCTAAGTCACAAGGCTAGGGCAGCTGTAATTGGAAGTCTGATTACTGTCAGGTACTGAAATTGTGTTGGAGAGGGCAGGAGATCGAGATAGAGACATACAGTCGAGAGAGAGAGACAGAGACAGAGAGAGATGAAGATAAAAGAAGAGAGGGAGAGCATGTGTGTTGCCATGCATGTAGGAAGCGATGTGAGGTGGTGACAAAGTCAGAGAAAGCGTAACAGCGACAGATCGAGAATTTAGCTGTCAGGACGAGAGGAGGCAGGGAGGGAGGGAGGAAGGAAGATAAATCGAGGGGACAGCAAAAGTAGAAGTAGAAATGACCATCAGCAGTCTGGGACAGAATTACAGATGGACGGACGGACAGAGGGAAGATGGACTCAGGGATTAACCTCAAACTTGATATATGGCAACCAATTCTTTTCTCCCTTAAAACTGTTTATGTATTACTTCTGAGTGGTGTTATTCTGTTGACCTTTTTCTATTCATTCTGTTGTTCACCCGGTCCGTCAGTCTTTCCTCCCTGTCCAACCATCCATCCATCCATCCCTCCACCCATCTCTCCATCCCTCCACCCATCCACCATCTGATCCATCCATCCCTCCACCCATCCCTCCATCCCTGCACCCATCCATCCCTCCATCCATCCATCCCTCCACCCAACACTTTATGTACCCAGGTAAAGTCTCAAGAGACACCAGGAAGCAACAAACAACATACAACAAGGTATCAAGAAAAGACTAAATCATATATAGACAAAGAACCTCTTGATGTAAGATACAAAGGCATTGAACAATACTACTTATGAAAAAACCCTTTGAGGCTGTAACTGTTAACTGTGTTATCACAGTTGCAGGGCTATATAAATACAAGTGACTTGAATACTCTTAAACTCCATATCCTTTAGGATTGATACAGATAACTAAAGGGAATAGTTCAATTCAAGCTCGATGAACTTTAGTACCTTTTTAATTGACTAAATAGCTAAATTAGTAGTTGTGAGATTAGTGAAATTCTCAAAATAAGTGAAAGCAGCTCCATAGCTAGTGGTTTAATTTTTCACATATTTCATATCCTTTATCTAATTTGATCTATGATGGAATGAGAGTTCCCAAGCTCTGCATTAATTATCTTGAGTTTAACTGTGAAATGGATTTGTGGATTTCTGATTTGTTCAAACCTGGCAGGCTTAACATTTATCATTACAATACCATTTCATCTGTCTGTATGTTGATACACAGCTGGCATTTGTCACTTTGTCACGATCCAATACAATCTCGATGTGGGGTGGGGGGGTTGAAATTGTATCCCACCTTTGCGGCATCTGAGCTAATATTTCAGGCGATGTCATGATTACCTCCCAGCGTTAGCTGGAGGCAAAACAAAGCAACAACTGGAGGCACATACGAATAGTAGGCTACAAAAACTATCCAAACTATCTAATCTCGCTGTGTTGTTCAGTGCCAGAAATAACGTATTGTCTGTTGTAAGTATGGATTTGTGACCATGGTTCGTAACGTCCACCGAATCAGAAATTGGTGATTGATCTTGTAACTTAGCAAATTAGCCAAGACAGTCATAGTATGACTATGAGGCAATCCCATAGATGGTAGAACAATAATGTAGTTAAGTTCATGCTTACCAAACACTTTCAACTATGAGATGTTGGCGGGACTTTATCCCGCCATGCAATTGCAGTTCGCCGTTAAGATGTTAACTCTATTTACAATACCCATAGGTCTATAGAACGGGCAGTATTTTACACGCTACGTTAGCTCTACAGCAAAGTCACAATTAACTGAACCGATGTACTTTTGTGACTTTTCCAGCGACATATACATACTACGTGATTTTGTAAGGATGGTTGTTCTCCTTAGACGGTATTCTACCCTGCCAGGATATAATACAATCTCATTGGCATTTTAAGTGTTTCTTTTATGATTTAATGAGCTACGGATGAGTCAGATTCTGAGAGCAGGTCTTCAGCTCAACACCACCACCACCGTCACATAAGATAAAGACACGCATGTAATTCGTTTGTAGTGGAATTACTGGGGAGAATAAAAACTATAAAATAAAATGATATAAAGCATTAACTTTTTATTTGATTATGGGTCTAAACTGTGGCACACCATACCATAGGTAAAAACTGAACTCTTAAATGAGCCAAGACTTAACCTCAGCGTCCACCCCCATTCAGCCGTAGAAATGAACACTTTATAGCTGGTCGGTTATAAAGGCCGTCTAAGGAAAACAAACTTGCTTTCAAATTCAAGTTTCATTGCTGGACATATCCAGATGAATGTGATAAACAAAAGGGAATAGCCGCGGTTTGCTATGCATTCAGGCATTCTCCCGCCTCCAGCCTAAGCCCCGCCCACAAAATAAGGTTATAGTTCGGTAACAGAAAAGGGGTCTATATATCCTGACGTGTGTTTAGCCGTGCACACGTCAACACCGTTTATTATAAGCATGCCTTTATGATGCCCTACTCCCCCTGCGGCAACCAGACAGCAGATAGGCTGACTAATGGAACACAGATGTTTAGGTTTGATGATGAAATCTGTCCGTTTGAGCGTGTAATCTATTCTGTCACTTTCCCAAAGTGTTTTTCATTTAGTCAGGGGTTCTCTGTCTCTACTCTCTATCTAATTAATATAAATGACGCCAAATATACACACACATTGAGGTATCAATACGAAAGCAACAAATAGAAAGAGCAGCTGAATAATGTGCTCAGTGAGGAAAGAACCAGCGTGGTTTATCAGAGTCGATGCTTCGCTGAGTCATAGGAATTAAGGTATAATGGATGAGGAGCCTATGCTTAGCCCTTAAATGGATGGGTTGTCTTCAAGAACCAGAGTTTAATAGTCTCATCAATGTAGTCAGCCTTCACAGAATGAATGTGTATGGCTTTGTGCACGCACGCACAAACGTGAGCACACACACATAGAAACATACAAACGCACACATAAACATACACCCACTACACACGCAGACGCACAAGCACAGCCACAGATGCACACATTTTGTCCGCACATTAAGTCTTTGACCACACACGTGTGCATGCACACACAAACACAAATTAGAACTATGAATAAATTGATGCACGCAACACACACGCAAACACCCCACCATATGCACACACACACACACACACACACACACACACACACACACACACACACACACACACACACACACACACACACACACACACACACACACACACACACATACATACACATTCAATCTATGAACACATTGATTGCACACACACACATTCAATCTATGAACACATTGATTGCAAACACACAACACACACACACACACACACACACACACACACACACACACACACACACACACACAGAGACACACACACAGACACAGGTCCATAGGTATCCACCTGTCTTCCCTCAGAGTGAAGAAGTGCTGACTTCAGCTCCACTGCTTGACACCTGCAGTGGAATCAGACCTGCCCTGTCGACTGCTGCTACTGCACACACACACAGGCACGCTCCCGCGCACGCACGCACACACAAACACACACAAACGCACGCATGTACGTTCCCGTGCGCACACACACAACCCACACAAACGCACACAAACACACACAAACGCACGCACGTACGTTCCCGTGCACACACACACAAACACACACAAATGCACACACGTATGGTCCCGTGCACACACACAACCCACACAAATGCACACAAACACACACAAACGCACGCACGTACGTTCCCGTGCACACACACACAAACACACACAAATGCACACACGTATGGTCCCGTGCACACACACACAACCCACACAAACACACACAAACACACACAAACGCACGCACGTACGTTCCCGTGCAAACACACGAACACACACAAATGCACACACGTACGGTCCCGTGTGCACACACACAACCCACACCAACGCACACAAACACACACAAACGCATGCACATAGGTTCCTGTGCACACACACACAAACACACACAAATGCACACACGTACGGTCCCGTGCACGCACACACACAAACACACACAAACACGCACGCACGTACGTTCCCGTGCACACACACAAACACACACAAATGCACACAAACAGGCATTTCCCAAGATCCAGCCTGCCTCTCTCACTCCACCCTCATAACTCACATATTTCTTTTTCTTTTTTGTCTTTCTTTCTTTTTTTTATCCTTCTTTCCTTCTTTTTATTCCTATTAATAACTGTCAATGAGTCATTTCTTTGTTGAATTCCTTGCAAATTGGAACAACATTTTTATTCAATTAATTGACATTACATCAGGATGATGAATCATATGAATTATTCTATGAATTAGTCAGGCGATACCAATATGGGTCATTCTGCTACTAGCACCGGAGGTACACTTCATGTCTCACACAACAACTACTGCTACTGCTACTGCTACAACTACTGCTACTGCTACTACTACTGCTACTTCTGCTTCTACCCCTACTACAAGGACCACTGCTACACTTGGAGTAAATACTTTCCCCTTCCTCACTATGCTCTGTGACTCGTAAACAGAGTATTGGGTGATAGAACACACCTACAACAGCTCACATCCAAACAAATTGTATTAAGTCAACGCTGTGACGCTTTTTATTTTAACAACACAGCCAAACATACACAGCGGTCGTGGTGGCGTAACGTCTGCTGTCAGCACGCCCCGGAGAATACGCTCGTAATCTGTGATTTGTTGGAATGAATAGACAGCGGGAAGAGAACTGCTTCTTTTCAATGCTCGCCGAATGGAAACGGTTTTACCGCCGTACACAATACCGCTGTCCACAACGTATCGTGTATCATGTATCACAATGGACTTCCATCCAGGAGGATCTCCCAGTGCACCCCCGTTTAATTTGAGTTATATTAGAGCAAGGGCCAGCTGGAACTGTTCGCTCTCGCTCTCGCTCTCGCTCTCCCTCTTCCTCTCGCTCTCCCTCTCCCTCTCCCTCTCGCTCTTGCTCTCCCTCTCGCTCTCGCTCTCCCCCTCCCCCTCCCTCCCTCCCTCCCCTCTGCAGAGCTAATGGATGCAAGTGGCTCCTCAAAAATCCCCTTTCCCTTGCACTTTCACTTTCAATTTCTATAAGCTACGAAAGTTGGGGCCCATTTTCAACCGTGATTTTATCTGCGGCGCAGCATCAGTGAGTGTGTGTGTGTGTGTGTGTGTGTGTGTGTGTGTGTGTGTGTGTGTGTGTGTGCGTGCGTGTGTGTGTGTAAAAGCAATTTCAAGATGCATCTGGAGGCTTTTGGGTGTGCAGGTAGACACATCCTCACGGTGTAGCGTTTAGGGAGTGTTTTTCCTACGCCTTTGTTTATTTATTTCTCGTTTTCCCGCGAGACTTTGGCTCTGACGAGGTGTAACATTGTCGTGCCCCCCCCCCCCCCCCCCCCCCCCCCCCAACCCCGCGGGACGTGGAAGGGCCCCGGGTCCTTTAGAGCCGTGTTTTAATGGAAGGAAGTAAACGTCAGGACAGTGTGGTTTCGGTGGGCGTTGTCCCTGATTCATGACCAAGCCCCTCCCCACCCGCAACCCCCCAGCGGAGAGGACCCTCGAAGGCAAAAAAGCACAACAACAAAAAGAGAGGGGACTATTTACCGCCCCGCTTAATCTACTCTCACACAAAGTCACTCACGAGCGCACTCGGCCCGCACCACACGGTTGGCACCAGGCGCTCACGAGGCGCACGTTTTAACGCACGCACGCACGCACGCACACACACACACACACACACACACACACATACACACACACACACAAATCAATGACTTCAAAGGCCCAAGTTGCACCGCCCCCAAGCCACAGAGGTAGAGAGAGAGAGAGAAAGAGGTAGAGAGACAGAGAGAGGTAGAGAGAGAGAGAGAGAGAGAGATAGAGAGAGAGAGAGAGACAGAGAGAGAGAGAGAGAGAGAGAGAGAGAGAGGTAGAGAGAGAGAGAGAGACAGAGAGAGGTAGAGAGAGAGACAGAGAGAGGTAGAGAGAGAGAGAGACAGAGAGACAGAGAGAGGTAGAAAGAGGTAGAGAGAGAGAGAGAGTGCTTTTAATTTTGAAGCAGTGCTAACGAGATTCAGACTCATGAAGGGTGTTTGTGTGTGTGTGTTTATTTGACTGTTTGTGTTTCTAAGAGTATGTGCATGTTGTGTTTGTTGTTTGCGTGTGTGTGCCTCCAGGAATTTCAATATGCACATGAGATTGCTCTCGCCTTCATTTCTCGTGCGGCGTGATTTATGATGGCCATAGGTGCTTGGTTATTTCCCAATGTGAATCTGATGTCTGTATGCATAGCGATTGATTTGCGGGGCTATTTGTGCCTGTGTTTTTATGTGCGTATTTCATTGCGTTGCATTTGTATTTGTGCGTGCGCAAGATATAAAAAGAGCAAGTCGTTTTAACACTACAAAACATATCATGGCCAGGATTCGCACACACACACACACGCACGCTCACACACGCGCACACACACACTTTAACAGTTTAGGAAGTGAATGGTATATTATTGATTTGAAGAGAGAGGAAACAGACTGTTATCTTGAGTCGTGTCCCTAAGGTCCATAGGGACCTTAGGGAAGAAGGAATAGGCTGCTATACCATGCTCATTCCATGCTCCTAATTGGACGCAGCCTTGAATAAATAAATGCAAAGGATCCCCCTACACGTTCATGCATTTGATTTATGCACCGACATTGTTTGGATGAAAACATGACAGGGATGACTGCGTAAAAATAACCAATTGACGAGACATAAACACACCCGCACATGTACGCACAAGCACGCAAACCCTGCATGCGCACGCACGCACACACACACACTCACACAGTGAGGAAGCCACACAAGATAGATGAAGAGGCAGGGAACCCTGAAGATGGAGAGATGACAAACACAGAGGAAGATAGACAAAGAGACAGTACGAGAGAGAGAGAGAGAAAGTGGGTGAGGGTGAGAGAAAAAAAGAGAGCCAAGGGAGAAGGCAGACACAGAGAAAGACAAAGTGAGGGAGGAGGTAAAGTGACAGGAGTGAGAGAGAGGGAGAATGACAGAGAGCTCCAAGAAAATTGCTAGGAGGCTGGATGAAGAAGAGCAGGGGAGAGACACTTCTTCACTTCTCTCCCTGTCTCTCTTCCACTCCAATCCTCCCTCTCTCTACATCCCTCTCCTTAGCGCTCCATCTCCCTCTCCCCTCTCTCTCTCTCTCTCTCCCCTCTCTGTTGGTTTAACAGATTAAATGATGCAGAGGATGGAAAGAGAGAGAGAGAGGGGGGGAGAGAGGCACAGGTAGAGGGAGAGCGTGGGCGGGCAGGCTGTTGTTAATTAAACGTCGGAGCAGTGGGCTCCCCGTCCGGCAGTAGAGCGGTAGTTTTAATCTTGAAACGGAGCAGGGTTAATTATGGCCAACGAGGGGCTGTTTGAGTCAGAGGGAGCGCTTTACCTTGAAATTTACGATTGTAGTCGCGCAGCTTGGTTCTGGACCGAGTGTGCAACACAATCCCACCTGCACACACACACACACATACACACATACACACACACACACACACACACACACACACACACACACACACACACACACACATACACACACACCAACACATACACACTCCACCTCGACACAACACGTTTATGTTCAGTACCATCGTCTGCACTGCATGATGATTAGAGGTTTAAGATGACACATCCGCATGGTCCTTAAATGTGAAGGTATCTGTCATGCTCACACCATGCTCACAATACACTCTTTCACACACACGTGCAGCCTGTATGCTGCAAACGTTTTAACACACACATTTACGGTACACAAATACACGCAGCCACATATGCTGCATCAACACACACACACACACCATCCCACACACACTTGTTTAGAGCGTATTCCTGTGCCGTGGAGTAGCAATAATCAGGTTATTAGAGATAAAGTGAAAGCAGTGAGAGTGTGTTGTTCCCCGTACCACCCAGCAGTCGCAGCAGAGGGCCCAGGCTAATTCAATTAGCACGTTGTTCATCGACGTGCTGGATTCATCTGCATAATGTGATGAAGTGGGATATTACAGCCGAGTTCTCCCATTCTCCTCCTCCGCCTCCAGTCCCAGACTAGACTACATGTCTCTGCCCCGGGCCCGTCCCTAGCTCCGTGACCCAACCTTCTCTGGTGTTGCTCAGCGGTGCCCACCTCCTCAGCGTGGACCACCTTGAGATGTGACTCACCGGCTTGAATGCAGTCAAACCAAACTTTATTAGCAAAAGTGTTTCGTGCAAAATAGCAATCCATAGTGCTAAAAGGTGTTGTAAGTGAGATTGAACAGCTGTAACGTGAGTATAATTTGTTAGAAATGCCATAGCCATCTGCATTTCACTCACTAGCGAGTGAAATGCGCTTTGAGGAATATCTGTTTTGAGTTATCTGCGCCCGCCTCTTTATGACCCAAGGCGTCTCTTCTCTAATTGGTTCGGGGAATCCATATTGCCTGTCAATCACAGGTGTATGAAATGCATCACTTCTCCATGGAGGACAAATGTTTAGTTTTCTCCAACATTTAGGGGTCTTGCTCTCTTCTGCTCTCTGTCTTTACAGCTCTAGAATCATACCTATAGTTCCTCTAACCAGGGAAATGACATAGCAATAAACAATACTTGGTTGACATCAGATTTACAGAGATGCGCACACAACAATACAATGTGCACAAGGGCAACGACACAACAGGAACAATACATGAGTTTACCGGGACAGAACAAATCATAGTCACAGAGATCTATCTGAGAGGTAGGATTAAAAGAGGGAAATTGCCATATTAAGGGATTAAGAGAAAGCTCAACTAAAAGGGCATGTTTTAAGATGCAATTTAAAAATACAGACAGATTTTCATGCCCTCAGTTCCTCTGGCAGACATAAGCTTAAATTCCACTTTTTTTGCCCAATCCCTTGTTCTTTCAAGCCCTCTTTCCCGGTCTGTCCTCCACGTCCCTGTCCGTAAAGACACAAAACATACGATTCAAGCATAGTCTTGATTATACAAATATACGAGTCCGTCCACTAGCCACCGAAGACACGCCCTGGGTCTCTACGTCGGTGCTTGCATTGAGATTCGAGATAAAAAAAGACCGTGACATAACCGTACGTCCCTAATTCACTGACAGCCGGTGAACATATTTGCGAAATTTCTCAGCTATCATAACGAACCAGCAATGCGAAGCAGGCCGGGACTTTGCACTGTCTCTTGTTTACGTGCTACCCTGGGGACATCGACGGGCCGACCTGTGTACCTGTGGCAGTTATCAACCCAGGGGTATAATTCAGGCTTGAAGGCCCCTCAAGAGATGTGTGGATGTGTGCAACGTGTCACTTTGACTTTGAGGCCCCTACTTCTATTACTGACCCACGAGAAATGACCTAGTCGGTCAAGGGGGTTGAAGTACAACTCTCCTCAGGGAGGCTGTAGGAGTGTGCATCTCTAGTGATTAGCAGAGGATACCTGGGGCTGCTTGTGCATTCGTCATGCATTCTTGATAGATTGAAGAAACACGACCACTTCATCAAGGGACAAAATTAAGACTAGGTTTTCTGTTTAATCATACATTTGCAGCCAAAGTGCATCCACCTTTACTTATAAATCTTGTCCCTCCCTCCCTCCCTCCCTCCCTCCCTCCCTCCCTCCCTCCCTCCCTCCCTCCCTCCCTCCCTCCCTCCCTCCCTCCCTCCCTCCCTCCCTCCCTCCCTCCCTCCCTCCCTCCCTCCCGCTTTGACTCTCTCTCTCTCTCCCTCTTGTTCACTTTCTCGCTCTCTCTCTCTCTCTCCATTCCTCTCTATCTCTCTTCTCCAATGTGTGTGTGTGTGTGTGTATATGTTTGTGTGTGTCTGTCTGTGTGTGACCTTGAATGCTTTGGTATCTCTCAGAACACCTTGGCACCATCCACAACCACTCTGCATATGATATGCGATATTCTGCAGAAGGATGGAGGTAGAGAGACATACATAACAGTATTGCGTTGTAGGACAGACATTTTTGCAGGTTCATATTTTGTGGAGATATGCTATACCAAATGGCTGAAAGAAATGATGACACGTATGAAATATGAGGACGTTTGTAGGTACGTTTATGTGAAGGCCTCCACATGGAGGCATACATTGCATACATACTGTATGTGTCAGGCGGATGTGTTGTGTTTTTGCGTTCTTGACTGCAAAATTTAATTTGATCACTCACACACACACACACACATTATGGGATGTTTTGTTCTCTCAGAGACGTTATTAATGGTAGGAGACGGGCTATAAAACAACAAGAGGATTTAATCACTTCTGTACAACGTCAAGGACAATGAAGAGAGAGAGAAAGAGAGAGAGTGTGAGAGTGTCTCGTTGAGTAAGTAAGTGTGTGTGTGTGTGTGTGTGTGGTTGCATGTTCACAGAAGGTTTTGTCACTTTGTGATTATCCTTGAAAGGACCATTCATTTGGGGCTAATGAGCTCTTTTGTTCACCGGGCGCGCACAATTGTGTGTGTACATCTGCGTGTGTGTGATCGAAGAGAATGAAAGAGTAAAAGCGACGTGGTGTACAGATGTTCAATAAATGGGCTGGAACCGGCGGTTAAGGCAGACATCCTTCACACGCACACACAAACACACACATATACACTCACGCATAAACGTCGAGGGAGCTCAAATGAATCTATTAAACCTACACACTAATGGCCACTATAACACGTTTAGCATAATATAGAGGCGTGCAGATACATGGCACTATTCATTTAACAGAGATGTGCTTCCATATTAACATACAGAGATGCTTGCACACACACACACACCACACACACATACACACACATGCAACAAGTTGCGGACACATATAAACGAACAGAGAGAGAGGGAGGGGAGATTTGTGTGTGTTTGCGTATGTGTGTGTGTGTGTGTGTATGTGTGTATCCTTACATGTGTGCGTGCGTGAGTGTATGTGTGTGTATTAATGCATGTATTCCCAGTGTATATGTGTGTGTGTGTGTGTGTGTGTGCATGTATAAACCCCTTGTGTTGAGCGTGGTGATCAACATGACAAATCACTGCTATTGTTGTATTTTGTGCTCCCGTCATTTTGGAACAGCGGTAGGGCACGATGGAAACTAGGTCTGTGTGTACGTACATGTTTGGAATTGAATTCTGCCCCCTCCATTTCACTCTTTATTGTGTATCTCTGTCAATGCATGACAGGCTATTCTTTAGCAATTTACTGTCGTCTTTTCTATCTATCTGCTCCCTAATTACCGCTAACATGCTAGCATACTCCATAGCGCTTTCTCTCTCTCTACATTAGCGATATCCTCTAATTCTTTCTCATTCTCTTTTTTTTAACCCTTTGTTATCTGCCCCACAACTTTTAAACGTTGTCGTAACTTTTTGTTTTCGAATGCGGCTGTGCTGGCCTCAATATGCGGGAAAAAAATATCACACATTGAGACCTTAACATACTTTATTTCTTTCCCCCTATTTCTCTCTCTCTCTCTCTCTCTCTCTCTCTCTCTCTCTCTCTCTCTCTCTCTCTCTCTCTCTCTCTCTCTCTCTCTCTCCGCCTATCTCTCTCTCTCTCTCTCTCTCTCGCCTATCTCTCTCTCTCTCTCTCTCTCTCGCCTATCTCTCTCTCTCTCTCTCTCTCTCTCTCTCTCTCTCTCTCTCTCTCTCTCTCTCTCTCCGCCTACCTCTCTCTTTCTCTCTCTCTCCGCCTACCTCTCTCGCCCCAGGCGGCGTGTGCATCGCCCAGTCTCTGAAGATCCCCCGTGAGCCCCGCCCGGGCGAGTTTGACAAGATCATCCGCCGCCTGCTGGAGACCTCCAACGCCCGCGCCGTCATCATGTTCGCCAACGAGGACGACATCCGGTATGCGGCGTGTGCTGACACAACCCCTCCTACCCTCCTACCCTAGCCCCCTGCACTAGCCTCCTACCCTAGCCCCCTGCCCTAGCCTCCTACCCTAGCATCCTAGCCTCCTGCCCTAGCCTCCTACCCTAGCCTCCTGCCCTAGCCTCCTACCCTCCTACCCTAGCCCCCTGCACTAGCCTTCTATCCAAGCCTCCTACCCTAGCCTCCTGCCCTCCTACCCTAGCCTCCTGCCCTAGCCTCCTACCCTCCTGCCCTAGCCTCCTGCCCTGGCCTCCTGCCCTAGCCTCCTACCCTGGGCGTTGTCGTCTCGCGACCGAACACCATAAGCCCCGCCCCCTCTCTATAAATGAGAGAGGGGGCGGGGCTTTCCGCGGCATGGGTATAGCGGCCAGAGGAGGGAGAGAGAGGGGGAAGGGATGTCCGATAGAGGGGTATCCGTTTCCGTTTCCGTTGCGTTTTCGGATATTGCTTTGGGCCATTCTTCTCCAAACGACTCGGAGTGTCTTTGTTGTCGTTCTTCTCGTCGTGTTGCTGTTGTTCTCACGCCGGGGGCTGAGAACAGCCGGCGTGCCCCCGCTCATAGGGAGTAAGGGAACAGGAAGTAAGGGAACAGGAAGTGCGTGGCGGTAGACCGGGATATCGCTCCAATTCAGGATCCTCTCTCAGCCTACCACTGCACATACAAACCAAGCCAATTTGTACTTTATCTTCACGTCTTTTCTTTGTGTATATATGTACATATATGTAATTATATATATATATATATACACGTTTAATATACTTTTTTACCGAATGACCCATTTTCGTCTCTCCACTCTTACCTAATATATTCATATCATATGTTTATATTTATATTATGTATTGACTTTTATCCTTTTTATCTGTTTGTGTGTGTGTGTGTGTTTGTGTGTGTGTTTGTGTTTGTGTTGGCGTGGGCGTGTGTGTGCGTGTGTGTGTGTGTTTTCCCCCTGTCAATCAGTCGGGTGCTGGATGCAGCCAGACGGAACAACCAGACGGGTCACTTCCTGTGGGTGGGGTCAGACAGCTGGGGTTCCAAGATCTCGCCCGTGATTGGTCAAGAGAAAGTCGCCGAGGGAGCAATCACGATCCTGCCCAAACGAGCATCTGTGGATGGTAAGTGTGTGTGTGTGTGTGTGCATGTGTGTGTGTGTGTATTCATAAAATGTTCCCGGGATAATTTCACTTTGTTTATTTGTTTAGTTGATGCCATCACCAGCCATGGAAACTTTCAAATGACAGTTTTCATTTAGCTCATGTTCTGAAATGAAAGAGCAATTTTACCGCACAGAATCTCATTTCACTGTGGACAAGAGCACCCGAATATTGAACTAGGATGTGTCTGTGTGTGTTTGCGTGTGTTTCTTTGGGTTTCTGTGCGTGCCACTGTGTGTGTTTGTGTATGCATGACACTGTGTGTGTGAGTGTGTGTACGTGTCTATGTGTGTGTTTGTGTGTGTTTGCCTACACTGTGAGTCCTTCGAGTCTACGTTTTTCATTCAGTGTGTGTGTGTGTGTCTATGTACGGATGTATGCATGTCTATTTACATGGTATAGTAAATTAAAGAATGAATGAATCAAGAAAAAAAGAAAAAAAACCAAGCCTCGCTCCATCTACTTACTTACTCACTCTCTGTCGCAGTAGCCGCTTTTTCAGCCATTAGGACCAGAGAGGATTTCCCTTCATTTAACCCGCTGTCAGACTCGCCCTATTAGATCAATCAGACTTGGAGGGAAGCAGACACCAGGGGGAGGAGGAGGAGGATGGGGGGGGGGGGGGGGGGGGGGGGGGTAGGATGAAGAGAGGAAGGGTGAAGGAAAGGAAAAGGGGGGAATCAGGAGGGGGATGAGAAGGAGGAGAGGGAGGATGAGAAGAGAAGGAGGAGGAGGAGGAAACATAGGCTGAAGGAGGAGGGGGGCAGGAGGAGGAGATGGAGGAAGAAGAGAGAGGATGAGAAGAGGAAAAGCAAGAGAGGCAGGAGGGGGGAGTACGTTGGAGATAGAAAGAGGGAAGGAAGAGGATGAGGAGGGAGGGGAGGAAGAGCAGAGGGAGGAGGAGCAGGGAAGGGGAAGAAATAGGATAAGGAGGTGGAAGGGGAGAGGGAGAGGAGGAGGAGGAAGGGAAAGGGGAGGAGAGTGAGCAGGGGGCGGAGGAGGAGGAGGAGGAGGAGGAGGAGGGGGAGATGAGAAACATCACAGAAGTTAAAATGAATCAAAGTCTGCTCCAGCTGGCCAACATTGGAGCCCCCCCACCCATCTGTGGGTTTTTAAATGAGATAAACTGTGGGCCAGACACTCCTTCTCACACCGAATTACTGAATAATTAGTGTAATCCTGTCAGCACACTCACACGTGTGCACACACTCAATCATACCTTAATTTAGAGGACATATTTTTTCGTTTTTATTACAAAAATGCATATCTAATGCCGTAGTGTGTGTGTGTGTGTGTGAGTGTGCGTGCGTGTGTGTGTGTTTGAGTGACTGTGTGTGCGTGTGACAGGGTGTGAACGAGAAGCATTAATTGATAAAGCACGCTGAGTGCACTACAATACAAACGTTGGGGCAATTAACGCAATCTGTCTCATGCGCTACCTTTCTATCTATGTAAGGGCCAGAAAAAGCACTCTTCGATCCTCAATGCATTTAAAACCACTAAATGCTCAGGGAACCCTCTTCAGACTGGCGGTATAGGAGAGGGGAAGGCAGTGTACTTCTATTTAGCTCTGGACCTTTCACTTTCACTCTCACTCCAGTCGTGTAGCCGCAGAGCCGCTCGTGCCCACACACAGCGTCACTTTGAGATTCCTCTGCAGTCGAGTCAGTCGAGGGGAGGATTTGCAGGTATCACATCGATTTGACTCGAATACGTTGTACAAGTCCCCTCCAACAAACCTCCCTGTGTGGGCCCTGTGTAGGACTCACTGGATGCTAGATATTACACACAATGCCTGCTTAGCGGCATTGCTTACAGGGTTGGGTTTTTAAAGGGTGGTATGTATACATTATATCCTCAGCTTTCGTACATTCTGTGTAGTGTAGGGGCTACGGCGTATGACTCCCAGCCAAAAGCGTACTGTGTTCGATCCTCAACATCCGCGGTCTGCCTCTTGGCGTCTTTTTAGCAAGATGCTAAACCCCTACCTGCCCCTCAATTCACTGCAATTGCTTTGGATCAAAGTATCTGCTAAATCATCTGCTGTTTTATATATATATATATATATATATATATATATATATATCTCGTTTCACACTTGTATGGGCATCTATCCCCATTTCTCCTACCATTTATTGGACATGTATCCCATTACCACCTCCCTCGCCTCAGGCAGGCATCTGGTCTCTGGTGAGAGGATCACCGTGTGCAGGCGCTGTCCCAGTCCCTGTTCCCTCTTTGGGACACGGCCTGCGGTTAACCAGGGAGCGGGGGCTTTCCAGAGAGCCACTGTGTTCCTCACACTTTCAGCACTTTGAGCGCAGATTTAGGCAGCGTTTGGAGAGCGACGATGTCAACTTGCCACCAACTGAATATTTTTGATTAACGTAGTCAAATTTTTATATTCTTTTAATATTTAAATACGGTAAAAGCTCTTATGGTCCTTGCGATTAGTTGTATTATGTTATTATGTCTTTAAAATCGTACTTGTTATTTTTAAGGCTATTTTGAGGAGTGGACCCAATACCGAAGGCTAAAAAGTGAAATTACCCAACGCTACTTGAGTGCATCGTGACTTGGATTAAAAAACGTATCGTGTTAGATTTTATGGTGACACACTTTAGGGGGAAGCGCAGATCAAATTGGGCTCTGGTGGTTCGGAGAGATCCTTAAAAGAAGCAAATGACGGTGAAAACAGAGCAACTTTAGTGCCCACCGATGCTTCACAGATGATGAAGACATTTTATACATGTTCTGGGGGGGGGACCCATATGTCTCCAAAGATTGTCCTTTCAATTTGTAGTTAATGAAATAAGTTTGTTATGAATATGAATACGCTACATAATTGAGGTTGAATGGTAAAAATCAATCACTTTTTCTTTTGTGAACAACGATTTGACCGATTATCGAATTATTTTGCACAGGTCTTTGTTTTTGTTTTAATGCAAACGTTTTTTGCGTTTCCTGTGGCGTCTCGACGTGACGTGTCTGTGCTCCCTTCTCTACGCAGCGTTTGACCGCTACTTCCGAAGCCGCTCGCTGTCGAACAACCGGAGGAACGTGTGGTTCGCTGAATTCTGGGAGGAGAACTTCAACTGCAAGCTGGGCATGCACGGCAAGCGGCCTGGTAGCCCGAAGAAATGTACCGGTAAGACACAGAGTTCTCACCCCGTTTTATTTGCACCCCGTTCGGCATGGCTTTGACAATAGGCGCATTTCTCCCTCGCCTCTCGCCGCTCATTTATTCTTGACCTGTACCCGCCACTTCCTGACTGGGTGTTGACCTCTGACCCCTCTCTCATGAAGTAGCTCCAGCAGAGCAGATGCTCTGGTCGCACGTTCTTCTGCGTTCCAGTGAATCTGAGCTCTCTCTCTCTCTCTCTCTCTCTCTCTCTCTCTCTCTCTCTCTCTCTCTCTCTCTCTCTCTCTCTCTCTCTCTCTCTGTCTCTGTCTCTGTCTCTGTCTCCGTGTCTCTGTCTCTGTCTCTCTCTCTCTCTCTCTGTCTCCGTGTCTCTGTCTCCATCTCTCTCTCTCTCTCTCTCTCTCTCTCTCTCTCTCTCTCTCTCTCTCTCTCTCTCTCTCTCTCTCTCTGTCTCCGTGTCTCCATCTCTCTCTCTCTCTCTCTCTCTCTCTCTCTCTCTCTCTCTCTCTCTCTCTCTCTCTCTCTCTCTCTATGTCTCTGTCTCTCTCCATGTCTCTCTCTGTCTGTCTCTCTCTGTCTCCATGTCTCTCTCTCTCTTTCGCTCTCTCTCTCTTTCGCTCTCTCTCTCTCTCTCTTTCGCTCTCTTTCTCTCTCTCTCTCTCTCTCTCTCTCTCTCTCTCTCTCTCTCTCTCTCTCTGTCTGTGTCTCTCTCTCTCTCTGTCTCTCTGTCTCTCTCTCTGTCTCCGTGTCTCTGTCTCCATGTCTCTCTCTGTCTCCGTGTCTCTGTCTCTCTCTCTCTCTCTGTCTCTCTCTCTCTCTCTCTCTCTCTCTCTCTCTCACCTCTTTGTCCTTCTGTTTTCTGCACCCGATTATTGTGTCCCAGCACTCGTTTCTTTTCCTCCCCATACGGGGTTAGCAGCGGGAAGGAAGGAGCGCACGCGATCAGGGTGACCTATGTCACGTATATCTCTGATCCAGAAATCCGATAACGCTGTAGCCGGACTTCTGAGGGAGGGCTGCGCAGTGCGAGGGGTGGAGTGACGCAGGGTTTCCTGTTTTGGTACCGAGATCTGCGCCCGGACTCGGGAGAGAAACTCAGTCGAGAGGAGACAGGATGGAGGTTTCAGAGGACGAATTAAAAAAAAAATGTGTTTCTACGGTGGCTGTGGTCTACAACACGGTTTCGTGTTTTAAACCTGAACAGACACTTTGTCTAAGACGTTGGTGTCCGCACAAGGACGTTTCAGCCTGTCTTCCCACCGGCCGCAGGGAGAGCAGTGGTTTCATTTGTGTGCGCACTTCGGGTGCCACATTTTAATTAGTCCTCCGATATGATAAGCCGTGGCAGCGCTACGGCGATAGCGCCGTGGGGGGAGTCCGGACCGCCGCTTAGGTCAACACGTCCCGTTAACCGAAGGTTGTGTTTTAACGTTGGAGCCGTTGCCTCGTATTCATTGTCCTTTTGAAAGATAGAAGCCGTGACGGCACAATCGACCGAGATATAGTATGCACGTTTGGATGTTAATCCAAAGTGTGATTCGTGAGACTAACGTCACGTGACTGTGGGTTCCACCTGTGTTCCACCAAACACCAAAAACGTTCACTTCTTCTCCCCCATTACATTTTTTAAAGATCAACAAATCAACACACAGACACCTTTCTTCCTCAAACTTTGACTCATTTCCCCCCACAGCCATTCCCAGTGACTCGATTGCAAAAATGGGGGAAAAGTCTGGCACAATTTGTACATCAACGCTGGATTTCAACAGAAGTGCACTTGGAGTGCACTTCTGGGGATGAGGCGCGCTGGGTTGTATTCGCAAGCCTACATGTGGGGAAGCACTGCTGTTTCAACTGCCCTGTAATACCCTACAGGTGTAAATAATAATAACACTAAGGATCATTGTTGGTACCCGCCAGTTCTGCCTGTATGCTAACAGCTACTGCAGAGATTCTGTGATAGCTTTGCTCTGCAGGGGGCCGGATGTGGCAGATTTAATATCTATTGAATAGGATGGGAAGATGCTGTATTATTCCCCGGGAAATGAAAATGGGAAAAGCAGGTGTTACAGCAGCCGGCAAGTTGATGGGAACAAGACAATAGTAAAGGTATTAAATCTGCAATAAGAATTAGCACCAGAAGTTAGCGGGGAAACTTAAATATATACAGGATCTGTACACTGATATGTATTTGGATGGGAACCGGATATAAGGACTCTGTATATCCTGTTCACATCTACATATCCGTGTACATATCCTGGACATATTCAAATACTTGTCTTAAAGTTAGTTAAAGTCCGTAAGACTTACTGGTATAAGGATTGGCATTCTGAGGACAGTTGTTTAAGAGACAGGCATGTTCACCACATGGCCAACAAACTGCAATATTTTGGTCGCGGGATCAAACGTTGAAACCTTTTCCAGGTGATCTTCACTATCCAGCTCTCTTTTTACCCTCTGACCTCTGATCAGACTTCACTTTGTGTGTGTGTGTGTGTGTGTGTGTGTGTGTGTTTGTGTCTGTGTTTGTTTCTGTGAATGTGTGTGTTTAACTTTCCCCCTTGTGGTGGTACGATCCTGTGTGTTTTATTATCAAGTGGATGATTAGCTTTTAAGGGACTCCCATTGACCATCCATTAGTGGCAAAGTATGCATGCATTTGTGTGTGTGTGTGTGTGTGTGTGTGTGTGTGTGTGTGTGTGTGTGTGTGTGTGAGGGATAGAGCAGGTGTCCTGCAGTGCCACGTCAAAGTCCATTAGTACCGAGTACCAGGGGTTGGCGACCTTGGCATCATCAGCACACCAGCCAATCAGTAGCCTGCTGTTCCAAGGTCACCATGGGGATTCAGTGGAAGGGGGAGTCGGCTAAGGATTGTTAGTATATAATACAATCAGTTGGAAAAGGAGCAGGAGAAACTGTAACAGAGAGTTGCACTGCAGTGTGTACAATCAGGGAGTACGAGAATTACCCGACCCATATTTTACCTTTTATTAGCAAAACAAAACACCATTATGTTTAATTTACAAGACGTTTCCGAAGTTTATTGCCAAAATAAAACCTGTTTGTTTGTCAGTTTGTTGTGTGTTTTCTGTCAGCCTCCCCAGCGCCTCTGTAGGAATGAGATGTATCGCACATCCTTTCACAGTATGCTTTACAATCTGTTTATTTTATCATAAAAATGAAAGGTGGGGAGATGGTAGAAGGATAGAACTCTGCCAAATATTCTTGGCAGACCTTCCAGCATGGCAGGCTACCTGCTCCTAAATTGGATTCGATTTGTACTCGTATTGTGGGTATGTATTGTATTGTTGTATCGATTTGTATGTTATTGTCGTTAATATCAGCCGGCTAGTGCTGCCAAGATGCGTTAATCAAAGGAATGCACACACAGCTTGGGTTTGGTACCGTAGACCAACATAGCATAACATTAGCATGTGTTATTGCCATACATATTGGGTTACGCTTAACATATTTAAATAATACATATATCATATTTATGGATTAAGCGGAAGAATATGCATGACCACTTTTTGAACTGATTGGTTTAATTATAATGATATCAAATCACACTTGATTTATACCTACACAGAGGCAAGGCAAAAAAGAAGAAATAGTAAAATGCTTTTTTTAAACCATCTCTCTCACAAAATATTTAATTGAAAATGTAGGCGTCAGTTTCATAAATAGATGAGAAGAAGAGATGAATTTTGATTAAAACCTCCACTTGGGTATATCAACAAACGGTAATGTTTGCTGAAAGACCAAGAGCAGAGCTTCTTAATAAAATATTACTGTGGTTTTTCAATACTGTCTGCCGCAAACCATCGAGCGATCCCCACAGACATTTTAACACATAGCCATTGCAAGTTCATCGTGTTTGGTCATCAATAATTTAACCGTGCATCATGCACCGGTAAATGGTTTTAGTCTGTTGCAATACATTTCCAGTCGATGAGAGCCAGGTTAGAATCCTTGAACGCATTTGACGTATGTAACAAGCAGTATAGTCTCGTTTGTCTCCCAGCCAAATGATGGGATTCGAACCCCAAACGTCTGCATTCTAATCCGTAGTCATCCATGAGCAAGATGCCCTAACCCCCTACAATTCAACCGTGAGGCACTTTGGATCTAAGCCTCTGCCAAATGACTAAACAGTAGTCACAGTACAGCATGATGCGTATCCCATTATACAAAGTATACATTGCAAATCCCTTACTACAGAAACAGCCCTTTTGGCCACAGGTGGGCCAAGGATATGATCACGCTGTGTGCATTCAGGCACCACATTTGCCACCTGTTTTACGCTGTCCTGCTGCTTGTATGATTTCAGCGTAAAAACCAGCTCAAGCGCGGTGCACCCAGACTCTATAGTAGGGTCTCTTTCTCTTTTCTAGCGCGCGCTTTCTTTCTCTCTTATCTTCCTGTTTCACCTGTTGCTCCCTCTCTTTTATTTTCTACGACGACTATCTACACCAAACACAAAAGAGCGAATGCACCGTATGCATGTGTTTCTAGATTAGACTACTGAACATATGTTGCACGCCTCTAGATTCAAAGTTCTAGATTGGAACTAATTGTGATTCAATCTGAACACATCAACAGGCTGTGAAAAAGGTGTTTACTTGCCTTTGGTCTGAAACTAAGTTTGAAAATCGACCTGCCGCCTACGACAAAAATGCTGATGCCTTTTTTATTCCGCAAAAAAAATCGAAAACGTCTTTGGCACGGCATGCTGCCTTTTTGATTGGTGAAAGTACCACCTGTTTTGGCAGCCTAATCATGAATACAATATCTTCCTGTTTGGCAGGTGGCCATCTTGTCAAGGCAGCCTTTACACAGCTAAACTCTTTCACTTTATCTTTAATTGGCAAACAGAGAGGCTACAGCTAGACGCGCTAGACACTCTACGTCAACACGATTTTGTGGTTTGCTGCTTTCCCTCTATATGATTAAATTCCATCTTCGCAGCCTTGTTGTGTTAATGGTTGAACACGTATTCACAAATTGATGTCGCTGTAAAAGCATTCTGGTCAAAGAGGCCACGTCATAGACTAATAGCCACATTTAGGTTCCTGCTGAACTGTCCAGGCACAATACACTGGAACGGGTTTAGATACTTAGGTTTGAGTCATCGACTCCCAGGTCACTTGAGTCCAAAGGGTTCAAGTTCTGAAACCGTCTACTCAATAGGGTGACCAATAAAAAGGCAACCACACGGACGTTACACTTATTTGTTAAGTTTCACAAACCATTTGTACAATTAAATAATAACGTTATTAAAGTGCTTTTTGTGGATTTCAATTAGGGTATTGACCCATTTTTTTCTGGCATTTACCAGTCAATTTGTCATACATTTGTAAATGCGGCATTCATTTCTTAAAGTTCACGTTTTACTCATTTCATATTATTCATGATTATGATCAAATGCTAGGCACCCTTGACTTCACCCTGCTTGGAAGCCAATAAACCTTGTGAAAACCTCTTTGTGCTAGCAACATTCGTAATTTGACTATAGACGGTTATAGAAACACAAAACAGTCTCGGCGATAAACACTATCAACGTGACAACGATGATATTGTGAAAATCCCATTCATCGCAGGATATGTGTCACTGCTACACAACTCACATATCCACGCAAACCGCCACCGTTTGTCAGTTGACCATAATAATGTAAAAAAACATTTGCGGAAGTTGCCATACCAGTCGTTTCTATAAATGATTATAATCAACCCCCACATTATATCAATCCACTTTCTGCTTACAGTTTTCACAGTTTGCAACGACAAACGGGGTCAATGCCGAAAAATGTGACTTCTCCGTTTCGGAGGTTTCTTCACGCAAGGTTGATGTTGTGCGTCGCCTACAAATGCTAATGTTGCCGCTACAGTGCGTGTCTGCGTAAAGCGAAGCCGCAGTTCCAAAATATTAATTAGATCCCAATTTGCTTCACGCGTCGGCAGAGTCTTCACGCACGCATGGCTAGGAGAAACACACACACACACACACACACACACTATTTAAGCTGTTACGCTGCTAATGAAGTCAATAGGGAAAACGGCATATTAGCAGGAAAAAGGCAAGGCGGGCAGTGAAGAGAGTATTCCCCCTGCCCTTGCGAGGGACCATGCACCATCTGCCAAGGCTACTAATTGACACCCAGGCTTCGTCGGGCCCTCCTTCTCTTCCTCCTCTTTCGGGTTCTTGCTGCTCACCGTTTAATTGGTGCATTAGAGAGAGAGAGAGAGAGAGAGAGAGAGAGAGAGAGAGAGAGAGAGAGAGAGAGAGAGAGAGAGAGAGAGAGAGAGAGAGAGAGAGAGAGAGAGAGAGAGAGAGAGAGAGAGAGAGAGAGAGAGAGAGAGAGAATTTGATAAGCACAGTAAAATGAAGATGGAATGCCTACATTTCTAAGTACAACAAGAGATACAGACAGAGACTGATGGAGAAAGAAAGCGAGAGAGAGGGAAAGAGAGTAAGAGAGAGAAAGAGAGCAATAGAAAGAGACAGAGAGAGATAAAGGGGGAAAGAGAGGTTGATAAGCGCAGGGATGGAAAAGAGGCCTTCATTAACAGGGAGAGAGAGCGATAAAAAAAAACTTTATTTACATGAAGAAGCCTATTAATTGCCACAAAAATAGACACAGAAAAACAACAGAAACTTTATATAACTAAAAGTAAATGTAACAGAGAGAGAGGGACAGAGGGAAAGAGAGGTTGAAAAACACAGTTGAAAGGAGATGGAAAGAAGGTGATCGAGAGAGGGAGAGAGATAGATAGAGAGAGAGGGAGAGATGCAGAGAGATGGAGAGGGATAGGGAGCGAGAGATACGGAGAACGAAAACAAAGCCTGTGTCACAGGTGTTCAGCTGACGAGAAAACACGGGCCACATCACTAGCGCGGACAGATGCGCGCGTGGCTAATGACGCGGGGGGGGGGGGGGGGGGGGGGGGGGGGGGGGGGCGTGCGGCGGCAGCAGACAGACGGGGCCGGTCTCTGCTGACACCCTCCCTCTGCGGCTCCTGACGAGGAGATGCAGCGTTGCTCCGACCCTCCACAAACACTTTTAATCTCCTGCTGGAGGTCAATGCTGTCTAGCCGCTGTCATAGAGCAGGGACGGCGTGTTGGTGTGTGGGGATGGGTGTGTGCGTCCATGTTTGTGTGTGTCCATGTGTATGTTTGTGTGTGTGTGTCTTTGTCCATGTGTATGTATCGGTGTGTTTGTGTGTGTGTGTGTGTGAGAGAGGGGGAGAGCAAGAGAGAGAGAGAGAGATGGTAAAAGGGGGAGAATGATGGAGTTTGAAAATAATGGATGAGGAGTGAGAGCAATAAACGACACTGAACATGAGACCTGCAACATAGACATTTAATAAAAGAGGTGGGTGTGTGTGTAATGTGTGTGTGTGTGCTTGCGTGCATGTTTGTGTGTGTGTGTCTGTGTGTGTGTGTGTGTGTGTGTTTGTCTGTATGTGTGTTTAATTGTGTGTGTGTGTGTGTGTGTGTGTGCAGTGACCTTCTTTGTTGCCATCATACGTGGGAGTGAACCGGTGACTGCATCCGGCAGCCCCATCACTGAGACTTGAGTGGGCCATCTGTCACTGTTTACACACACACACACACACACACACACACACACACACACACACACACACACACACACACACACACACACACACACACACAGTAATCAATCTTGAGCAAGATCCTTCCTCACTATGGTCCTGTCATGTGACCCTTGTGGTTGCTGACATAGTCACACACTCGCTCGCACACAGCAAAACAAACACATGCACACACTGGCATAAAGCAATGCACACACACACACACACACACGCAAAGCGCACACAGAAACACACACATACACACTAAGCTGAACACACACACACACGCACGCAAAGCACACATATACACACTAAGCTGAACACACACACACACACACACACACACACACACACACACACACACACAAACACAGTCCAACACCAACAGTAACACATGTACAGAATAAACACACATGCCTTTATACTTCAAATATTCCAACAAAAGAAGTTTGACGTACACACACACACACACACACATCCTACCTTGCGGGGGCCGTGTGCGTACATTGCGATGGTGTCATACCCGATGTGACGGAGAATGCCGTGAGGAGGATGACGGCGAAAGCAATTATCTACCCTTTGGTGCCTCACTGCTGCCTAAGGTGGCCGTGTTGCTAGGTTACAATCGAATATGAATCAAAGTATTGTAGCGCTCTCTACAAATATTTGATTGCGTCATTTCTTTTTGACATAATTAAACAGGAACAAATGACACAGAAACCGAAACTAGTGTCACAATACTAAAGAGAATATTTCTGACTTGTTGTGTCGCCTGTCTACGGTGGCCTGAATGAACCACATTTCATCAGCCAAGGCCTCGACTAATGCATACCCTGGGAGCAACTCGATCACAAAGTTGTTATAATAATGTATGTGTATGATGCGTCGGATTCCTTTTTCCAGTAATATACAGCAGGAAATGGCTAGGATCCTTCTTCTATACCCTAAACACATATAGAAACACTCCTTATTAGCTATCTATTATTAATACATACTGATCTGGGATTAATAAAGTCTTCTCTGATGGCCAATATTATGCTTGAAGGGTGTATATTTATGAACACATTTGCATCGTCGAAGCATTGTGTAGCCAGAGGGCTGCTCTGCAGGGTAGTGTAGCAGGGGCTAAGGAAGTTTGCCTCCCGGACGAAAGCTACTTGGTTTCGGTATCCAGTCCCGCTTTGAGCCGCACCCAATGTGTGGGCCCCCTTGAGCCGGCTTCCCAGCCCCCCTACCCGCTCGTTACGGCCCTGCGTCTAAAACCCTGATACATTTAGATGAAAACCTCTCCTGAATGACTAAACGGTGAATGGTAAACACTGTTAGACAGACAGACAGACAGACAGACAGACAGACAGACAGACGCACAGACGCACAGACACACACACACAGACACACAGACACACACCCTACGGTGGGGGCAGAGCCAATGAGCCGTCGATTGACATGATCTTCAGCTCTGAGCTCTCACGGCGACTCGCACGGACTACAATATTCATCCGAAGCCCATTCGGGATTTTCGATTCCCTCATATTGATTATTGATTTCTGTCCTGAGATGTTCCAACACCGGCTCCCTTACAAGCAGCCTCACACGTGGTCGATGGAGTGCGTGTGCGTGTGCGTGTGCGCATGTGCATGTGCGGGTGTGTGTTTGTGTGCGTGTGCATGTGTGGGTGGGTGTGTGTGGGTGTGTGTGTGTGTGTGTAGGTGTGTGTAAGGGTGTGTGTGTGTTTGTGTGTGTGTGGGTGGGTGTGTGTGGGTGTGTGTGTTTGTGTGTGTTTGTGTGTGGGCACACGCGTTTGCCTTCTGACGTGGCTGTTTCTTTTCAGCCGTTCTTATCGATGTCAATGCATTTAATTTGCCTCTTTGATTCCGTCGAGAAATTACCATTCATTTCCAGAAAACCAAAAGATGAGAAAAAAAGAAAACATAAGAGGAAATCTAAAGTATTTTGTGTTTTTTCTTCTTTTGATGAGGCTCTGTGGTTGTTGAAAAGTCTCAATTTAATTTGCGTGTCTAAGTGATGTTTAATTGAGGAGCTTGTCCAAGCTATTAGCCCATCTGTCACCCATGCTAATATCAATCATCCTCCTTGTAGTGGCGGCTACGCTAACTCCCCAGTGACAGCCATCAAGGCACTTAGCTATCCACTGGTCATGGTAGGATTAGCTTCAGCTCACTGCGTATGCTGTTTGTGTTTCTGTTGTTCACCTTAGTTCAGTTGTCTGCTAGCACTTTTTTCCCTGCTATAAAGCGGGCTAAGTCCCAGTGGCTGTGGTGATTATAATGGTCTCAGTGCTATTAGCTTGTTGCTAAACCATTGTTGGCACAATATGCTGACGCGGCACAAAAGAACGGTACAAAAAAACTCCACTCCTGGGACCAAACGTTTTTGTTCGAGAGTGCAAGTAATAAAACATATCAGTTTCCCCCATTAACCTCTTGATGGCCAAGATCCTCAAACGTGGATGTGATCCAATAAAAAAAGAAAATGTTGCCAAAAAAGAACAAAGGGCAGGAAAAAGAACTAAATGTGTTCTACATTCTGTAAGTCTTTCTTTTTGTACGAAGCAGGTTTTCGTCCAGAACCGCTAATGACGACAGATACTAACATTAAGAGTCTGATCACGGTAGTACCGGCCTGTTTCCAGGCTGCGTACCCAATCAGCACGCTTCCATAATCAACCCCCGGAAAGGAGAAGGTAGAGAATGACTTGGAGTCAGATATGTAGATTAGTCTGCTCTTTGTAGAACTCCCCAGATCTTTGTTACATAACATGAAAAATACTTGAATCTGCTCTTTCGTTTTTGCCTCACAGGATCATTTTCACATCTTTTTCATTTTTGTTGTCATGTATTTTTATGGGGAATCTGTGTGTCTGTGCGGTTGTGTGAGTGTATGTGTTTATGTGGGTGTGTCTTGTGAGACACATTTAGACAAAAACCCAATCTGTTCATTTTGTCTCTTCCTGGTCCTCCCTGTCTTGCATCACATCATTCCCCCTCTCTCTCTCTCTCTCTCTCTCTCTCTCTCTCTCTCTCTCTCTCTCTCTCTCTCTCTCTCTCTCTCTCTCTGTCTGTCTGTCTCCGTCTCTGTCTCTCTCTCTCTCTCTCTCTCTCTCTCTCTCTCTCTCTCTCTCTCTCTCTCTCTCTCTCTCTCTCTCTCTCTCTCTCTCTCTCTCTCCCTCCCTTTTTTGTTAATATTCCCTTTAAACTTTCCATCTCACTTCTTCTCTCCCTCTCTTCGCTTGTTCCCAGGTGAACTGTCAAATTATCGCTGGCTGCTCTGACGTCGCGTGATTACACCGCTTCTATAGTTAGGAGTCATTAAAAAAGCATTTTTCCTCCACTCTTCTGATGTGCCACACAGACGCACTCACACGCGCAGGCACACACGCACACAAATGCACGCACGTACACAAACACACTGCAGCAAAAGGGTAATCAAATGTGTCCAAAAGTGAATTTTGTTGTGTCATTTTCGCTGATGGCTAAAAGGCCATTTAGTTGTGTTTCTGAATGGCAGCTACTCAGACTCACGTGTGGAGACAAGAATACATATAAAAGGCAGTTCACAGTTCACATTCACAATGAATGGCCGTTCCTTTATTATGACTTACTTAGCTCACAAAGATACAGATATATACACACACACACACACACACAGACATACCCAAACACACATACACACACACACACACACACATTTATCCTCCAAAACATACATACAATACACGGACCCTAAACACCTAAACGGGTGCTGATGCAAGGGTGGGTAAGAGTTGCCCCGCAGGCACCCAAACACCCATCACGCAGTAGCAGCGGTGACAGTCGTTCAAGCGTCTGAAGGTGGGGATTGCATTTGCTTGCAATATCTTGATTAACGATGCATCGTGTCAACACAGCTCCCAGTGATGTTTCCGACTGAACCGTGACATGCGCGACTGCTTTGACGCAGAACTGGAGCTGCAGTCCCGCATTAGAGTGGACATTGGGGGGGGGGGGGGGGGGGGGGGATGTTGGTTGGGGAAGGGGAGGACCTTCAACCACCTAATAAGTACACAGAGTGTAGGACGCTTCTTATTGATTGCATTGTGTAAGATGTACACACACACACACACACACACACACACACACACACACACACACACACACGAACGCATGCACGCACATGCATGCACACCCACTTGTACACGAACAAACACTATAGTCACCATGCACGTCTGAAATGAATTGTAAGTACATGTGGAACGGAATCCTCTCAGGACCTACTAAACGGGCGAGTCTCTGACCCGTCCAGCATTTTGAGTCTGCCTTAAAAGAGCACAGTAGGGTTTGTACATTGTGATGTGACATCGCAATGATCGCCTCCGTTTTGGAAGAATAGGTGCATTAGAATGTTATTGTGTCGGTAGAAATGGTGATTTGGTCATTGTTTAGCAATTAGCCATGAGATGATTTGTCATTATGGGGAGACATTGTTGTGTTTGACGCTGCCACGCTGTTTCTCATGCGAGATATGGCAAAACAAAGTTTTCAATTGCCTTGGTCACAGTATATTTTACGTTGAACTAGGATTTTACAGTGCTACAATTCTCTTGAGTCAACATGATGGAGTTTCAGCAACAAAACATCCCATGATGCATTGTGACGTACAAGCCCTTATATAGATGGTTTATTGGAGGCTCCTTGTTACTCCACATCGACTGCTGTCAGTTCAAGCAGAGCACAACACATATATATATAATATAAAAAATACAGAGACCCCATGTTGAGGAGTCACAGATGAACCACTAGGCTCTGTGTTGTCTCTCTACATCTCAGCACAGTATGATAAAAGCACAAAGTCAATCACACTGTTGGAAACTTTTTTTCGGAAAAGCAAGGATCGGCACAAAAGCACAAAATATATCTAAGTAGTAAAAAGCATGTGTTTGTTTGTGTCTGAGTCTGTGTGCATTTTACTTCTTTTAATTATTTATCAGATCCTGACCCAGAAGACACAATATATACAATAGACTTGCAATATACCTGAGACTCTTAACTTTACTTTAGAGTCACGCACTTTACTAAGCTTTAATTTGATATGCAAGCATATTTTAAAGCATTCTGTTGTTGGTAAGATGCAACTTTTATCTATAATTAATATTAATATTTATGTTTATATTTTTGTTTATATTGCAAGTTGTGTTTATTAGATTGTATTTACTTTGATGTTTGATGTTTTTGGCTTAAGCTGAGCAACTGTAACCAATAATTTCCTGCGGGATCCATTAAGTCATCAGTATGTGTCTCTGTATCTGTATCTGTGTAAATCCACATTGGCAAAGGATTTCAACTTCAAATGGTGTGAAATACATTGTACCTAGATAGTTATTTTTCTTCTTTCGTCTGTTGACATACATAACCATGGGAGTGGCAGCACTTAAAAACACATATCATATTCAAGGCACACTATCAGCAATAAGCTTATTAGCAACGCTGCATTTTCAGTCACAGTCCATAACATTAGGGAATGCATGTCACGTTTTCATGAGGGGTCAAACGTTTCACTTTCACTTTGGACCCTTGTTGACCCCCCATGTAAACCTCTTCCTTCAGCGGTCCGATTAATTCCCAGTTGTCTCCTGTGCTTTTCTCCCTGCTAACAAGACAGTGTGTGAGTGTGTGTGTGATAGTTAATTAGCATTGTGTGCAGCTGCTGTCCTTATGACACTGCTACTTCCTCTACGCTGCGACCGTTCAACACCCCTGTTGGCCCAGAAACACTGTGTATTGTCTAAGGACCATGCTCCTTTCCCAGTGCACACACACACACACATACACAAACACACACACACACACACACACACACGAGAATGCACACACGCACACACACACACACACACACACACACATACACACACACATAAGTATGCACACACGCACGCAAACAAACACACACACACACACATATGCACACGAGTGCACACACACACACGAGTAGACACACACATACACACACGAGTACGCACGCACGCACGCACACACACACACACACACACACACACACACACATGCATGCGTGCCTGTGAAGACACACACACACTAACACCTACAAAGCTAGACACATAATTCGCACACATTAAAAAAAGGAGATGAGGGATGAAAAGAGGCAGAAAGCTGGGTGATAGAGGGTGGAGTGATTGGGGACGGGAGGTGTGATAAAGGGGGAAGTGAGAGGCAGACAGGGGCGATAACAAGACATGAAATAGGGAGTCAGACCATTATAAAAGATTGGGTTTTATGACGTGGGAGGAAGCCATTAGGTTTTTTAAATTGTAAAAATGTGACCTGGGGCTGATGATTCCAGCTAGCGTTACACACTTGTTTCATCCACTCCTATTGATAACCGCTAGCCACACATAGCTAACTGTTTGAGATATTGCATTGAGATGTCGTATAATAGTCATACAGAAATAAAATAGAAGTAACAAATTATAAGGATGACATATATAAAGCATATGATACAGTATGTATGTTCCAATAAGATTGCTACAACATGTCTCTGTACTCACTGTGCAATGACAATACAATTAATTCTATTCAATTCTATTCTATAATAGCACTTTTGTATTTCTACACGTAAATGTTAAACCGTAAAGAAAATGCCAACAATCAACTATAAATATACAATTATAATAGTAGTCAACTTTGGGAGTGCAATGACTTGGTCTCCATACGTCATCGCGGTGCTTGGATTGTATGGAATAGCCTCCTTCCTGTTTTCCGTCCCGAATGTCTGCGCTGGAACAGGAAGTAGATCCGATCAGGCAGGAAGTGCTGACGTCACACCCGCGGCTACTGTGGTGGAAAAATGACTTCATGCCCTATTCCCAAGTTAGCTTGCTTAAACTAGTTGGTTTAAGCGCTCAAGTTGTTATGTGCACACCATAGTAGCCTATATATCTTTTTAACTATCTAACTCCCCACAGTTGCATGTTTTCCTCTCCCTAGACATTGTTTACGTTCTCATGGGAGAACGTCCTGGGCAAGCTCCTCTTCCTAAACATTGTGTCTCGTTAAAGCATGCGTTACCCTGACCGTACGTTGTACCTGCCATAAATAATAGGTGGCGCCATAAATGCTGAGCTACGACCAGGGGTCTGGCCTTAGCTATGCATTGAACCAGTTATGGATGATGGCGTCATCTAGTGTTATCTTTACATGTTGTTTACTCCACTCTACAAAAAGGGGTTCCCTCCTTTGCTCGGCGCGCCTTTTCTCGAGAACTCTGCCCAGTGTGGAGTTGCCTTTGAAACTGCGTCTTTTGTGTGCTGCAGCATATGAAGTAAACAAACTACGGATATCCATTTGTTTTAGCCTTTTAAGTCAGCCCAGCCACGAGTTGTATAATTTGCTACGACACTACGGAGGCCACCACCAAAGCTAACGCTGAACTACGCGTGAACCTATTTTGTTCTTCACCAACGGACCCGTGTCACGACGGGGGCGCTCTGGGTCAGCTTACGGTCAACGTTTTGTCGCTGGCTGCACATGGATTACGGCATTAACATGCGATTGTCATGTTCCTGCTTTTATTCTGTGTTTCTGTCTGTTTATTTCACTTCCTGTTTTATTTTTGAAATTTATCAGCTTCCTCAGCCCCCATGCATAAATACACACGAGTCCCATCGCCATTGTATGGTGACAGCGATAGCTGTGTGTTATGTAGGCTCCATTAGGAGTGGTAAAAGCATGGACACTAGCTAGCCCGCCCCCTGGGCGACGTGCGCAAAACAGAGCACATAGAGGCCTTCCAAAGGTCGCCGTGCTGCTAGAGTTACAACTGTCTACGGTTCCTTTTTAACTTGCGTTTGGTTTAGTCATTGCGATGTTATATTCCCTGCTTCTCCTTCTCTCCCCCGTCCTCACCCGCCTCTCCATTCGACCCTTTTATTCCAGACATTTATCTTTGTTTACTTCAAGGATAAATAGACCGTTTTATTCCTTGCTTCTCACTATTTCCCAGCTTCTTTAGCAAACGTTTTTATTTCTTTTGATGATTTTTTTTCTTCAGTGTGAAAGGCGAGGCCAGGGAGAAACGATCTGCAGTAACAGCTCCGTTTTCTAGCTGAATTGAAGTTTCCTTTTGAACAGACAAACGGTGCAGAGCAAACAAACTTAGCATAGTGTTGGGCTTCAGGTTTGGGCGTGTGTCGTCCAGTGTTGGCCTGTCAAGCCTGGGATTGTGATAAAGTTCCAAGGAGCTTGCCTTGACACTGATGGAAGTTGATGTTAGCGGTGGCAGCAGCTAATTTAAAGTCAATTAACGGTGACATTATGCTCTAGGAGGCGTTTTACTATATCTACCGAGCACACGCCACAAACGCTAATTACATTAGCATCAGCCCCATACTCTGGTCTTCCCCCCCCCCCCCTCTCTCTCTCTCTCTCTCTCTCTCTCTCTCTCTCTCTCTCTCTCTCTCTCTCTCTCTCTCTCTCTCTCACTCTCTCACTCTCTCACTCTCTCTCAACCACTCTGCTATGCACACATAGCTGTGAAAATCTGTCCAAATGGACATTGGGAGGATGTATCGTAAATGATTTTAAGAGGTTTTTTTTAATAACTGATTATCTCATTCAGATCATGCCTTTGTGCCATATGTCACCTCCCTCTCTCTTCCTCTCTCCCTCCCTCTCCCTTTCTTTCTCCCTCTCTCTCTCTTTCTCCATCTCTGTCTCCCTTCCCTCCCCCCTGCCTCTCACACTTTCCCAAAAGTACAAACAAGTAACCAACCATGGAAACAAGTACACTGGAAATAAGAAGTAAAACATTTATAATTAATGATCACAAATAAATAATCATTATTTACAAGGAAAATATGTACACACAACTAACTTCTTCTTTAATCTAATCTAACCTAACCTAATTCAACATAATATTTTATATCTAATCAAATCAAATATCACCTAATCTGTGCTAATGTAATGTAATCTAATCTAACATAACCTAATTTTATGATCTAATCTATTCTAACATAATTTGGTATAATCAAATCAAATTTTATCTGATCTAAAATATCCTAATCTATCATCTAATATAACATAATCTGTCATAATGTAATGCAATCGAATCGAATCGAATAAACTGTTTTAATCTAATCGAACCTAATCCGGTCCAGTATAATCTAATATAATCTCACTGCACCAAACCGAATCTCATTTTACCACACCTTAATCGAATCCCTCTCCCCTCCCCAGGCCTGGAGAAGGTGGGCCGGGACTCCAGCTACGAGCAGGAGGGCAAGGTGCAGTTTGTGATGGACGCCGTGTACGCCATGGCGCACGCGCTGCACCGCATGCACCGCCAGCGTTGCCACGGCAACCCGGGCCTCTGCCAGGACATGGCCGACAACATCGACGGCAAGGAGCTGCTCAGCCACATACGGGCCGTCAACTTCAACGGTGAGTCTGCGTTTTCAATCTGCTTCTTTGAGATGGATCTCAGATGGGCTTTTATTTTGAAAGAAACTCTGCACAATTAGACGAGGATGAGTATTCATCGTAGATGCAGATCACAGTAGTAGCTTACGATGAAAACGGCTACCTTTTGGAGGGTTTTACGATCTAAGTTATTAGGTACATGTAGAAAATCTTATTCAGATCAAATATTAAAGGAAATATAGTTTCATCCTTCATCTGCCCCCCCACCCCATAGCCAATTGTCCTGTTTTTGTGTGTGCTATCATTGTTGTCTGTATTTCTGTGTCTTCTTTGGGATGTTTGAATGACATCAACACACACTTATGCACACACACACACACACACACACACACACACGCACACACCTCAGATCCTTGTTTCATCCCACTGTGTTCTCATCCTTCCATTTTTATCTCTTTCTTGTCCCCCTTTTTCCTTTTCTCCCCAGTTTCTTCCAGCTCCAACAGAAGAGTTATGGCTTCAGCCCTACCAGGTTGAACAAACAAACCAAATCAAATAAATGCACAAACAATAACATGCAAACAGGGGCTTGTTCCAGAAAGCCTGATTGATGAAATTGTAAAAAGTAAAAAGTAAAAATTTATATAAATCCAACATTTGTGGTTCCAGAAACAAAGATTGGCAATAATCCTAGCACCATGACATATTTATAGTCCTTTATACTTATATACTCAGATTAGTTTTGTTCCAAAGATTGGAATGTTGGCCAGTCTTAGTTTCCATAATATCCCCAAAACAATTCATATCATCAGAAAGAAATACCTCTTTGAATGTCCAAACACAACACTCTTTGTAAAGAGTTAACTTCTCCTTAACCTCCTTTCCTTCATTCCTTCCTTTTTGCCTAAATGAGTAATAGCACCAATCGTTCAATGCGAACATCATACATCGTCACGACGACCACGTGACCAGCTGCAGTTCGCCGTTCGTGGTTTGACGATGACGACGTTCACGTCGCACTATTCTCCTTCGACCTGAGAAGAGTTTTGAGTAAAGCGTAATCTAACGAAAGATTGAATCGAGCCAATCTAGAACCAAACGTCCAAACGTTCTTCGGATTTGGGCGATCTCATCTCCGATCTCTGACTGTGTGTTTCAATTTAGACCGATAAGCATAACCTGCTTTCTGGATCAGGTCCCTGCATGTTGTATTAACGCCCAGCGGGGGGTTAATGGTTGGGGGGGGGGGGGGGGGGGGGGGGGGGGGGGGGGGGGGGGGGGTCCCAGGCTCATTTCCCTGTGTTCTGTTCATTAGCAAGAAGGACACAAGTGTGAGAGGCGCCGCAAAAACGGTCTGGAGCGTAGCGTAAAGTTATACCCCAAATGATACCTGTGTTATGAATAGCCACCGTTGGTACACAGTGGGTCTCTACCTCACCTGCGTAGCGCACAAAACGCATTACCGTTGGCGAGCCGGATCTCTCAAAAACAATGGCGACAAATCAGGGTAGCCCGCTTCACCTTCTCTGCCACGTTTTCCAGTGGATTCATGATAGACTAGAGTTTTCTTTTTATATAGGACACATCATCTTCACGTTATAAAGATCATCTGCAGATCGCCTAAAGACCACTTAATGCAATTCAATAAATGTCACTAAATGAAGCGGCTTTTGGTGGACCAAACGCTAAAACTGTTATCGAGACCCACGGCGTAGCTTCGGCGGCTATTTGACGCATCATTTGGCTTTCGAGGTCGGAACTGGCTGAAAACAAGGAAAAGGTTGTATAAAAAATGTATAAATGAATAAAAAACAGCATTTTCAGTTGCTGCTGATCAATTGAATCCACGCGGGACAGAGTTTTGCCTACATTTTATGCGAGACCCTGTTGCGCTTGATTCTAATTTGAAAATCTGATACTGCGCGCTTCTAATTTGACGAAATCCAATAGAGGACCGAATATGGATTACGCATCTAACACATGAGCCTTTGTACCCGTGACTTATTGTTGACTGCGGATTTCTTTTTAATTCCGAAATATTTATATTCATCCTCAATGTGTCACACTTTGAACTTGTTTTCATTCATTCCACATCTCGCTCACGGGGGATAACGTCCCCCCCCCCCCCCTTTCTCTCTCTCCTCCACAATCACGTCGATCTGCTCATTTTGCTCATTCCTCCTGTTAATCCTGTTTCCAGATGACACTACCTGCTTTTTTTCACAACGCTTTGTGTTCATTTCCCGCTTTCGTCCATCGAGTCAGCGCCTCGTATTGCAAATCGCTCTGCGGGTGAAGAGAAAACCTTTGTTTTTCTTTTTGGAGCCACGTGTGCATGCTTATATAGACTTAAAGACTTCATATAGCATCGTGCTTATAGTGCTTATAGTTCTCACAGTGCATGCATGCTACTGCTGCGTGAGGGAGTGCCTCATGTCAATGTCTTTTGTGTTCTTAACCCATTCTTTCCTAGCTTTGATGTGAACAGAACTATGAGGTTCTGGAGGACACTTGTTGTTAAAAGTGGCAGTGAGTCTATGGTGTATGTGCATGTGTCTCTATGTGAGTCTGTGTATCTTTCTATGTGCGTACATAGATGTGTGTGGGTGTGTGTGTGTGGGCCTACCTCCTGTGCTCGCGTGTGTGTGTGTGTAACTTTACAGAAATGATTGGCTAACCCCTGACACAAAGTACTAAGGTCACTCTGTGTGTGTGTGTGTGTGTATGTGTGTATGTGTGTGGGCCTTTTTATCTATCAAAGGAATTCGAACTTGTATAGACCCCTGTTAAATAAAAATAAAAAATGATCCAGGACAGTAATACCCAGGAAATAACAAAACAACTTGAAGGTTGTCCGCTAAAAAAACTTTGATTTCACACTATACTTTCATAACCTTTTATTAAATTCAGCATTTATTTCCTTTAATTTATGAATTACTTACTATTGGTGTGTGTGTTTCCTCTTCTACTCGTTAAATTAGACTCGGTATACAGGCTGTGTTTGTGTGTTAGTAACAGGAAATAGGAGACACTAAGGGGACCAATGACTCTAGCCTTTTCTTATCTGCTTAAGTCAACATGTGGGTTCCTTTGTCACATGTTGTCTGTTTGGCTATTTGCATTGTTGGTGTGTGTGTGTGTGTGTACGTGTGTATGTGTGTGCGTGCGTGCGTGCGTGCATGAATGGACACGTGTACGTTCTATTACGCATTTTCCAATTAAAATTCCTTTCCTTATCAATCTGTTGAGGTCCACATGTCATTGATAACACTAAATGAAACGCACTAAAAGAATGAGCCCTTAAAGATTGGAGTCTGTACATAACGCTAGAGAAGCAATAACAAAGACAGAGAGGGGAAGAGAAATACACAGAGGGAGGCAGAGAGAGAGAGAGAGAGAGTAAGTAAGATAGAGCGAGATTAATGACAGGTAATGAAGATATTCTTAGTTATCTCATGCAACCCTTGGAATTGGAGTTTGCCAAAATAGCAGTCGGTCAGTGTGTCTGTCTGTGACTCCCTATCTTTGAAAAAAAAGAGGGCTGGGTAAAATACTCAGACAGACACACACAGACACACAGACACACACACACGTCTATGTATGAGGGCTATTCGTGCGTATACATAATCCTTAGCTTATTCCCTTTAAATTACATTGTCAAGTGGTGTTTTCAAAGGCAGACCTTGACCATGTCTTGCCTTGGCTCTTTCTCCTTCGAATATATTCTCTCACTGTGTTTGTCATAATAACTTCCAACTTTCTCTCTCTCTCTCTGACAAAGAATCTTCAATTTATTTGTATTTTCTTTCTCATTCCTTTCTCCACTTTAGTCACAGAGGTCCTGCCTCCATGATTGACTCAATCTCTATCACGTATTATTGTCCTTCTCTCTCACCTATTTGTCCCTTGCAAAGTTATTGGGATTTCTCTCTCTCTCTCTCTCGCTCTCTCGCTCTCTCTCTCGCTCTCTTCCCCCACCTCTCCAGTGAGGCCTTGACGGGGACTGAGGGACGAGGGGCGAGGTACAACATTGTTCTCCTCTTAAGCTCTGTCTCAAGTCACCATTGTTTCCATTGGATTTTTTCACGAAGGATATCATCTAGCTGAATGCTTTTCAGAAAGATTGCTTGTTAAAAGGTGTAGTCCGGCCAAAGGGTGTACTTATTTCTGTTCAGAATTAAGAATAACTGGGTAAGGAGTGGACACACGAAAACTGAGGCAAATACTCCAAGTCAGGAAGTGGGCACTTATAAACAGGAAACACATACCACGCCTTTATCCCCAAAATCCAGCAAGGAAAACAGTCTTCTAGTCTCTCTAACCGACTTCATGTACAGCTGATAAATCTAATCCAGTACGGCGTACAGGGGAACGCCTGGAGGGATCAGACTTATGATGGCCTTAAACCAACCGACCAAAGAGAATCAGAAAAATAAGAAAACCCATTCGTATTTGGAAGCCCCTTATGCATTTGTAGTCCCTGTGAGTACGCTGTGGGTTGTCCTGCTTCCCGGAGTTGAAGGATCAGCATGAGGAATGGAACAGCCACGGACATACACAGATATATATATATTTATATATGATGATGATGTTTTACTGAGAGCACTATTATCAAGGACATACAGCCCCCCGAGTTTTGTAAACTGAAACTGACAGACACAAACACAAGCACAAACATTTCAAAGTATTAGTGGACGTGTCCTATTTACGTCAATGAATCCATGTGCGTACATCGTCGTGTGTGTGTGTGCATGTGTCTATGTCTGTGCTTGTGTGTGTGTGTGTCTATGTCTGTGAGTGTGTGTGTGTGTGTGTGTGTGTGTGTGTGTGTGTGTGTGTGTGTGTGTGTGTGTGTAAGCTCGTCGTGCACCGAAAACTTTCATTAGGATCTTATCAGCACTCTAACCGTTGGTCCCGCCGGGCAACAAGATGGCCATCACCATGGGAACTGGTGGAAGCTAATTAGAAAGGCTTGATGATGAACTTTACCTGGCCATAATGACCTTGTAGAGAGAGAAAGAAAGAAAGAGAGGGAGAGAGATAGATATAGAGAGGAGGGGGGGTTGAGTTTTAACACAACTTTATTTTGATCTTGATAGCTATTTTCAATTCCTATTCATTTATTCACATTGTTAGGTGAAAAATAAATAGTTAAATTATTGGATCTGATTAATTCTTATTAGACACAGCACACTTTCACAATCCCACGTGCTTCGTAATACATTCAGTTATTTCATTTGCATGTAAAACTTTGACCGTTTTCTGCTGAAGTAGATTGCTTGTACAGCCTGACCAAAGATACAATTAATCAACCGGCCTTTTTGCTCTTCTATAATAAAAAATAAAAAAGTATATTCTGTTAGAACCACAGCAAACGCTCTCATAAGTTCTTCCGTGCATTAAAAAGACGGGACAGTCTGCTTCCATGTAAAAAAGAAATGGTGGAAGATATGTTCTCCTCAGAACATGTATGTCAGGTGTCAGACGTTGACACTGACGATACCATGGAAGACAGGCCAATATCCCCACGGTACAGCGTTCAGAAGGGCTGCCGCCAACTCAGCACCAGCTCCAACAGACAGACAGACAGACAGACAGACAGAGAGAGAGAGAGAGAGAGAGAGAGAGAGAGAGAGAGAGAGAGAGAGAGAGAGAGAGAGAGAGAGAGAGAGAGAGAGAGAGAGAGAGAGAGAGAGAGAGAGAGAGAGAGAGAGAGAGAGAGAGAGAGAGAGAGACCTTGAACAGGGAGGGAGAGCGTGAGGCGGGGGTGGAGAACGAAAGGAAAGAGGAGGAAGGCCAAAGAGAGAAAGAGAGAGAGAAAGGCCTTTGAGATGAAGGTTCCTTTGCAAAACAACTTTAGAAGAAGAAGGGGGGAGGAGGAGATGGAGGAGGAGGGAGTGGGGCGACAGATGAGAAAAAAGACATGGTGGAGATGAAAGAAGGACGGACTTAGATATACTTAGATATATACCGTAGGTTGATGGAGAGTGGTAATACCAAATTATTCCTGAATACTAAAGAGGAAGAGAGTGAGAGGGAAAGAGGGGGAGAGATAGATAGAGAGGAAGTATAATACAACAGGACAAATAGGCAGTTTATTAGAGAGGAAATATACGATTTTAAAATGAAGAGACATCCGAGAGAGACCCAGAGAGAGAGAGAAAGACATACATAGAGAGAGAGTTAGAGAGAGGGAGAGAGACATGGAAATTGAGCTCTGTAAAGTGAAGATGAGCACAGTGACCTCGACCTCACACAATCAAAGTTTCATATACCACTGAAACAGGAGTTTCACAGGAGTCATTTCAAAGCTAGACTGGTCTACTGGACGGTCGGCATGAACGAGGAAAGACATCACATTATATAAATGTGGTGATGGACTCTCCCATGGTTTAGCGCAGAGAGAGAGAAGGATCCAGAAACTCTTGGGCGACACGAGACTGGGCTCACAAGGAGCAGTTGACCTTGGAGAGAAAGGAGAGAAGGAAACAGAGGAGAGATCAGAGCACAATAAAAGAACATCAAACTGTGCGATAGGGCGGGAGAATGAAGGGGTGGGGAGGGAAGAATGTGTGTGTAGGGGGGGAGGGGGGATTTGATGCCTGATAGATGAGACTATCAGGATGACAAGTTGAGTCGGGGAGGTGTGTGTGTGTGTGTGTGTGTGTGTGTGTGTGTGTGTGTGTGTGTGTGTGTGTGTGTGTGTGTGTGTGTGTGTGTGTGTGTGTGTGTGTGTGTGTGTGTGTGTGTGCGTATGTGAGATCTGTATGTTAATGGTGTGTGTGTGAGCTGCAGGTGCAAACTCACACATTGATTGACAGCACTGATGACCTTCTCCTGGAGGTATAACATGGTGGGTGTGTGGGTGTGTCTGTGTGTAGTACTCTCAAAGTCTGATCTGTCAGTGGAAGCCTGGTCTACAACGACCCATGGTTCTTTGGATGCATGTACGTATGTGTGTGTGTGTGTGTCTTCTTTTTTCTTTCGGATCCATAGCACGCCTCTAATTGCGCTACGATTGTATACGTGTTGTTCTTTTGCAAGAGAGGTTTGCAAAACGACCGACAAATCCCAGGCACATTGACAGTTAAAGTGGCCTGCCGAAAGAACACTACCACATAATAAAGACAGAAAGGAGACAGAAAAGAGTAAAATATATGAAGGAAGGACATACGGACAACGGACCACAAGACAGACCTGTCTGACAGACCGCTAAACGGAATGGAGAAAGTGAGATGGGGGATCATATTTGTTGTTGTCCCAGATTATAATTGGGCTTAAGCTCTCTAGGAATGTCGCTGAACAGTTGAGACCAAACAGATTTCAATAAACACATTGTTTCCTCAGGATGAGCTGTTTTTTCGACAGAGATATGACTTAGATTAAACCGACATTGTCGCTTCGCGCGAACGGAGAAAAACGGGAGAAAAACAAACAAGCAAGCATCGATATCAAATATTTCACATAACGTACCGCTCTCAGAAGCCAACATACACACACAGGGACACATGCAAACAGACAGACAGACAGACAGACAGACAGACAGACAGACAGACAGACCACTGGACAAGGCATGGAGAGATGAACCGTGTAGGGAGATGGTTTTTCTGATTTCAAAGTTGAGAAGTGAAATGATGGGTACTGCTCGTTTGACTGAGACAACTCAATGACGTGTTGTAAGTTGTTTTGGCAATGGGGGACTGTTCATAGAAGGCTAGGGAAGGCCTATAGTCATACAGTCGGTCCGACATTTGAGAGTCCAAAACTTGCTAAGGGTTAAGCAGGACACTCTTAAAAGGACCTTACCGTTCTGGGTGACAAAACCGTCTCACCTGGTCTCACGAATACATCTGTTGTATCATTTGTCAAAAATGTTTTTGTTGTGCCCGATTCTGCCTCATAGCATTTAGCGTGAGAGCCCCTGCCACGAACCTGAACAGTAACTAGTACCTTAAGACGTCGTGTAAAGCACTATGATCAAATGCGCGACCCGCATCGATTCCAAAAGACGAAAGTGCTCTATTGCTAAATGCTATTCGGCAGAATCAAGTTATGTTGACAAATGATAGTGGTAACGGGGCTTTAAGTGGAGCCAGGAGAGAGGGTGACGATGGTTAAATCACCCAGGCCAGTATGGTCTTTTAAAACGGCTACCTTCTTTTAAAACAAAACAATCCATCTTTGTATTCCAACCGGAGACAGACCACCACCGTGACTAATGTTCTCCCTCCCTTTCATCTGCCTGGGTCTGCTAGCGATGAGTCAGCTATGGGTCAATAGGCATCTTGGACAAACCTGCAAACTCCAATTTGCATGTTTGATTGTGGGGGGGGGGGGGAGACTACAACAAATAAAGTGTGATCCATGCCGAATTGGAACAACTTCCAGACCCTAACCCTAATTACCGGGGTGTCAAATACAAACCAGGAGTTTGATTTCCTGAATCCGTTGGTAAGCTGGGTTTAATTGAAAGCTCCTGGAGGGCTGATGCCGGCCGCCTTTTCTCACTTTCTACTGGCCTGTGGTGAACTGTTGTTGCTTTTCTGCTGCCTTGAAATATCCCCTGTGAAGACAGAAAAGTGCTGAACTTTGAGAAGTTAGTGTTTTGTTTTGTAGTGCGGAGAGACATTGAGAGGCTGACAGGATATCTACACCAGAAATAATGATGTCCTTCAAGGTGAATTGGATTGGATTGGATTTGAATGCAGGGAGGCGGTAAGTAAGTGGAGAAGATGAGGTGGAGTTCGCATTGATGAGCGAGAGAAGGACTATGTCTCTCTGAGCTCTGATTTCCACCTCCGCTTTGATAATTCTTTGCACTTTCTCCCTTTCTCAATCTGTCCTCCTCTCTGGTGCCCTATGACAGCTACCATTTTTTTTTCTCTCTCTCTCTCTCTCTCTCTCTCTCTCTCTCTCTCTCTCTCTCTCTCTCTCTCTCTCTCTCTCTCTCTCTCTCTCTCTCTCTCTCTCTCTCTCTCTCTCTCTCTCTCTCTCCCCCACCTCTCCAGTGAGGCCTTGACGGGGACTGAGGGATGAAGGGCGAGGTACAACATTGTTCTCCTCTTAAGCTCTGTCTCAAGTCACCATTGTTTCCATTGGATTTTTTCATGAAGGATATCATCTAGCTGAATGCTTTTCAGAAAGATTGCTTGTTAAAAAGTGTAGTCCGGCCAAAGGGTGTACTTATCTCTGTTCAGAATTTAGAATAACACACAAATGTGACCTCATGCATGCACAAACACACACACACACACACACACACAGAATGTACGACCACAGATGCCCACAAAGCTTTGTTTTATTAATCGCTGCTGCAAAATGTTTCAGTTTCTGTCCTTCCAAAACTTTTATCCCATGGTCTGGAGACTTCTAAACTAATCTCCTCGTTTTCTCGACATCAATACTGCTCGGAAAATCTCTTTAGCAATCCTACATCCCCCCCCCCCCCCCCTCCAGTTATCTAACCGACTTCCCTGCCTCACTGTCTCTCTAGTAAACTGTTAAAAGGTTCAACTCATTTTGAGCTTTGCTGTGTTGTCTCCCACCCACCCACCCTCCCTCCCTCCCTCCCTCCCTCCCTCCCTCCCTCCCTCCCTCCCTCCCTCATTATTTCTCCCTCCCATTGGCTCTCTTCTCTCTTTCTCTCTCTTTATTTGGCCATTTATTCGCCTTCTTCGTGTCGTCCCCTTTATGTGAAGTGAAATCGTCTTTTTTCAGGGGGGGTTTTGCTCCGAGTGGCTCCGTCGTCACCCTGCTCCCCTTATTTGTATTCTTCCACCGACCTTCTCCATCGGTTCAGCTCTCCGTCTCCCCCCCCCCCCTTCCCCGATTCCGATGGACACAGGGAAGAGAGAGAGAGAGAGAGAGAGAGAGAGAGAGAGAGAGAGAGAGAGAGAGAGAGAGAGAGAGAGAGAGAGAGAGAGAGAGAGAGAGAGAGAGAGAGAGAGAGAGAGAGAGAGAGAGAGAGAGAGAGAGAGAGAGAGAGAGAGAGAGAGAGAGAGAGAGAGATGCTTTTCGTTTTTTTTTCATCCAGCCAGCTTTCAATGTGTTATTTACCTTGTTCAAATTGCGCCGTCCCTCTGTTTTGTTCCATCCCTGTTTTTCTGTCACCGTGCCTGGCAGCATGTGTCGACTACAGGGCTGTTATGGGGGACATTATTATCGCTTTTCTCTTCCTTTTTCATGCCTCCATCCGCTTCCACTCATTTGGTATTTGATTGAATGCGATCGCTGAAGAATATATAGAGCAGATCTCGGGCAGCGGAGCCAAATCAATTTATAATTTTTTCCTGGTCTCTCTGTCTCTGTCACACTCCTGGTCTGGTCTGGTCTGGTCTGGTGTCTCTGTCTCTGTCTCTCTCTCTCTCTCTCTCTCTCGCTGGGTTAGCGTTTGGTCTTCTTCGCTGACATCTAAATCCGTTTCACGTTGACACTCGATGGCTGTTCAGTGAAAATGGGTTTCGGGTCCAGAGAGGAGCTTCGTAAATACCACAACAAACGTCACCACGATGGGTGTGAAAACAGCAATCAAACAACATTGTTCTTTTTTTCATCGCTCACTCTGGTCTGCACGTCGTGAGGAAACACAAATTGTCCCCACAATGTCACAGTGATGCGACGTATAATTTGACACCCCTTTGGTGTTTTTTTTGTTTTGGCACTGGAGATGGGGAATCCTAATTAACCCAGTGGGTGCTAACGAGTAATTAGCAGCAGCTGTTTCGTCTGTGGAACAGGGAGGAAACAACGACCGAACCTTTAACTTCTTCATCTTTTCTTTCCTGTTGGCAACTATGGGGACGGTAGCGACTAATTCCTCCCTTCAAGCTTTGTTTATAACTAAGTGAGACATTTCTTCCGGAACCGCGCAATTTACTACAATCAAATGAAGTGATTGCTGATAATGTAGGGGAACAAAAGGTTTATCCCTCTTCCTTCTTTCCTTCCAGACATACATTTTTTAAATAATGTCATATTTTTATATAACAAGTACATTTAATTTAAATACTGATTCATAACAAACAATTCAAATAGTCCATTACTTCATGCATTCATACATTCATACATTCATATCAAATTTAAACCAATTGACAATGGGTAGTGGCCAGGAACAGGATGTTCATTGCCAAACAGGTTACTTACTTACACACACAGACTTATGCGTGTGTTGCTAGGGGCGTTATGCTGACTGACTTCCCGTCATAAAATTAGTTGTGAATTCAGGTGAGAGTGGTCGTGTTGCTATGGTGACAGGATATTCTTTCCCTGCTTTCAAAGGTCACGTCGAGTAACTCGCGAAAATTGACAAGTTAATAAATCTCTCACAAATCTGCTGTGAATCCAAGACGGGATTTGGACCGTTTTGACCAGTGCGTGTGGATGGTTGATTGTTTTCTCAGTGAAGCTGCTGTTGTGTTTTTTAAACTAGGAACATCGTAGACATTTTGTTGTACGATTACAGGTTATGCGACACTACATACTGAGCTAGTCTGAGCTACTGGCCTGGCAGATATCGCTTGTGTGAAACTAAAGCGGGAGTATAAGTCAGAGGGCTGGTGGATATCAGTTGTTTAAAGCAGGAGTATAAGTCAGAGGGCTGGTGGATATCAGTTGTTTAAAGCAGGAGTATAAGTCAGAGGGCTGGTGGATATCAGTTGTTTAAAGCAGGAGTATAAGTCAGAGGGCTGGTGGATATCAGTTGTTTAAAGCAGCAGTATAAGTCAGAGGGCTGGTGGATATCAGTTGTTTAAAGCAGGAGTATAAGTCAGAGGGCTGGTGGATATCAGTTGTTTAAATCAGGAGTATAAATCAGAGGGCTGGTGGATATCAGTTGTTTAAAGCAGGAGTATAAGTCAGAGGGCTGGTGGATATCAGTTGTTTAAAGCTAGTGGTGGAGTGGAATGCAGT
>JACYXH010000007.1:745000-890000 GCA_026745465.1 Lota lota | reverse complement strand
TGTGTATGTTTATGTGTGTGTCTGCAAGCTAACTCTAAAACTATCAGATTGCTAGCTACACTAATCGCCCGAGTTGCCCTGAAGATCCTCGTATTTGTAAAGAGCAGCTAGATAACAGTCTGTATTCCTTTGTAATCATCTGTTGTATCCTGTTATGTACACAGTCATTATTGTAAATATGTGTGTTCATTCTTTATTTTGTCTACTTATTTAACCGCAATCACTTGAACTCACTCGATGACTATTAATCCCGACCAAATAAGAACCTTCAGAATACCTCCTGAGCTCCTGTATTTCAACTACTTTCCTCCTCTCTTCTCCTCCTCTCCATCTCACCTCTCCTCTCCTCACTCCTCCTCTCATCCTCCCCCGCTCACCCTTCATCTCCTCCTCCCTTGTCCCTCTTCATTTCTTCCTCTCCTCCTTTCCCCTCACTCCTCCTCTCCTCTCACTCCTCCTCTCTTCCTCTCCCCTCATCTCCCCTCCTCTCCCCTCACTCTTCATCTCCTCCTCTCCCCTCACTCATCTCCTCTTCTCCCCTCACTCCTCTCCCCTCACTCCTCCTCTCCCCTCACTCCTCCTCTCCTCCTCTCCCCTCGCTCCTCCTCTCTTCCTTTCCCCTCACTCCTCCTCTCCCCTCACCCTTCATCTCCTCCTCTCTTGTCCCTCTTCCTCTCCCCCTCTCCTTCCCTCCCCCTCCCTCCCTCCCCCTCTAGGTGGACACCATGAGGTGGAGGAGGGGAGACGCGTCACTGCCCTCGTCCGTCTGCAGCGTCCCGTGTCGGATGGGCGAGCGGAAGAAAGTGGTTAAGGGTGTTCCCTGCTGCTGGCACTGCGAGCGCTGCGAGGGGTACCACTACCAGGTAGTCCCACCCACCCCCCCCCCCCCTCAATTTTTGAGCACTTTGACATTTACAATTGCCTGTTGATTTATTAATTTTGTGATAATCCTTTCCTGTTTATATATGGACTCATGTCAGAGTGCAAGTTTCTGTCCAATGTTTTAAAAGTACAATCGGAAGTCGGACATGCGAATTCCCTTGGAAATGTAAATCTCTGTGAAGGAAGAGAGATAAGGACAGGGGGAGACGACGCCAGAAATCTTTCCCTGCATCACCCTGGTGAACCAATTAGAATTCGGCACATCATCCTCTTTAACCAATTAGATTTAACTCTCCCACAGGGCTCTCACGCAAGGCAGCACCTGTCAACAAGGACTCCCTCAAGCTGATGCAAAGAAACGGCCAAAACAGCAGGATTCATATGTAATTGAGTGTTTACCTTGGAAGGAATAACCTGATTATAGACTGGCTCAAAGCGATAGTATAATTATCAGAGTGCAGCACAGTGCAATTCAGTTAGCTAATCAGTGTGTGGCCTGGAATAGCTACTATCAGCCAGCCTGATTTTTATCCACATTTGATGTATTTTGTATTCTATCATCTTTTTAAACTTTTTGGTTAATTTAATTTAGTCTTCCTACTCCCTTTCTTTCTTTCTCATTTGCTTTCTTTCGGATTTTCTTTCCTTTCCTTTTTTTCTTTTTGTTCTGTCCTTTCTATGTTTCATTCAACATTATTAGCGCTTTTACTTTAAGTTGAGAGTGAACAAAGACGTTATGTTTGGGCGTTTCCTGTTATATTTCTTTACTTTTTTATCGGGCCAAATGGGCTTTAGATTTGTACTTCCTGCTGAAGGGAATTAAACTAAACTAAAGCATGATTGGTTCGCCCAAACACAAGTACCTATCTCTAACAGACAGCTCCCATTAGAACAGCAGAGAAAGCAAAATGGAAAACATTTATGCCTGCAGAAACCGTCAGTCAATTTAGACCACTAACTTACTTTCTACTTTCCACTTTCCAGTGAGATGGTTGTTGCTTTTGTAGGGTGCTCTTGGGGAGAATAGCTGGACTATAACAAATACACAGGCTTTGATGAGGAATTAGCAAGCGTTTCTGCAAATGTTTTGTAACGCGAAACAGAGTGGAGAAAAGTCACTGTGAGAAATGTGAGTCATGATCCCACTAACCTTCATCTAGTTAACATACAATTGCATTCTTTGTTCAGAAGAAAATATATCCGTTCACATAATTGTATAAGTGAGGGGAGAAATATAACACAATCTCGCATCAAAAGGCAATCATTAAAAATAACGCATACGAGAAGTGAGAAGTAGATTAGAAATCTGTCCGTCACCACTGACAAGGCAATTGTCTTTTGACAGGGCTCATGTTACATAACGCACAACAATTTACAACCATCAGAATTAAAAACTTGATGAAATCCAACCAACAAACGCCACCAACACAAATCATTGTCCCAAGAATGAGAATTAGAATGACATTACATTTGATTAGATTAGATTTGAAAGTTGTTTAAAAAAAAAGAAAATGTTCGCTTTTCTCTGTAAATTACAATACCATTATAGTCCCTAAATTTCTTATCATGGACTCAGCAAATGCCGTTCTCTACCAATTGAGCAACAACATATTTTATTTTCTCAATGACCCAGTGGTTCGTAGAGAATTTCCCAGAGAGACACGTCGATTTCGTTTCAGCCTCACAGCCAATGGAACGCTTGCCTCAGGATTCCCGAGGTGCCCCTGATCCGATACAGAGTCCACAGAGTTCCCCGCTGTCATGATATGGAGGCAGGATCCTGGAGGAACAACAACGAATTACTGGGCGATGAAATCCACGCAAGCAACGTCCTCACTACGATCTCTCCTTCCTCCCTCTCTCTCTCCTGTGCCTCCCCCCGTTTCCCCCCCCCCCCCCCTTCCTCCCGCCAGGCCTCCGAGTTCACCTGCGAGCTGTGCCCGTATGAAATGCGCCCCGACGCCAACCGCACCGGCTGCGTGCCCATCCCCATCATCAAGCTGGAGTGGCACTCGCCCTGGGCCGTCATCCCCGTGTTCATCTCCATGCTGGGCATCGTGGCCACCACCTTCGTGGTGGCCACCTTCGTGCGCCACAACGACACGCCCATCGTGCGCGCCTCGGGCCGCGAGATGAGCTACGTGCTGCTGACGGGCATCTTCCTGTGCTACGCCATCACCTTCCTGATGATCGCCGCGCCCGACGTGGGCGTGTGCTCCTTCCGCCGGATCTTCCTGGGCCTGGGCATGTGCTTCAGCTACGCCGCGCTGCTCACCAAGACCAACCGCATCCACCGCATCTTCGAGCAGGGCAAGAAGTCGGTGACGGCGCCCAGGTGGGTGGCCGTTGGGCTACCTCTCTCTCTCTCTCTCTCTCTCTCTCTCTTGCTCTACGTCTCCCCCTTCCAACGGTCTCTCTCTGTATCTTTTTCTTTCGAAATCTAGCTCGATGTGTGTGTGTGTGTGTGTGTGTGTGTGTGTGTGTGTGTGTGTGTGTGTGTGTGTGTGTGTGTGTGTGTGTGTGTGTGTGTGTGGCATCAGGACGCTACACGTCTGGTCGCTACACCCGCGCGTTAGTTCACACACGTTTTGCGATTTTCCTTCGTCGTGGTGACCAGCTTGCGAAGTGCTCATTAGTTATTCACGATTATAGCATCCCACTTATACTGATGGCAAGAACAGGAAATAGTACGTATTTGTTTAAATAATACACTCAGGCTGTAATTCTACTCCTGCTCTTTGTTGAGCCTCTCTTATGATTGTGTCTGTTCTTACTGTTCTTAACTACGCCCTGGCCATAAGTGAATGTTTTTCTTGTGCCTTTAAAATCGCAATCAGAACATTATTGTAGTCGTAATGACTTCCCCTCTCATTCCTAGTTTGCAATTTTCCTTGCATCTGGGATAAGTCATTTACATTGGCAGCTGTTGCCGCCACTGTCGCTGTAATTATGCATATTGTAAAACAATAATGCATTTGTTCTTACAAGTTTTGTACCAAGAGTTAAAGTGTTACAGTGAGACAATCAAAATTTAGAAGCACAATAGTATAATGGAGATGTGCATATTACAGAGTAATTACATATTACAGGGAGAAAAAAGCTACATATCAACTCCATGGATTGTGTGTGTGTGTGTGTGTGTGTGTGTGTGTGTGTGTGTGTGTGTGTGTGTGTGTGTGTGTGTGTGTGTGAGAGAGAGCGAGTGTAATGCATGCATGTGTTCTGTACTACTGTATCACCTCCACACAACAACGAAACAATGTGATTGGCTGTATACGTTCTACTATGGCAAGCCTTTCTCACACCGTCTTTCATTGCCACACTCTCAATATCATGAGATAAGGGAACAGCCTCCTTATTGGATCAGGACACCTCAGAAATCCCGAGGCAACCATTAAACTAGCTGTCAGTTTGTCTCTGGGAAACCATTATGTCCTTGAGAGTAACTCATGTCATTGAGAAGAAACTCTCAAAATAAAAGTTTGTTTTCTGCATATTTATGGTATATTCTTGGTGTTATATGCGCATTCACATTTTGATTATATTTTTTATTTAATGTATATTCTGTACTTCTGCTGTGACACATGCATTTCCCATCTGGGATTCATAATACAGGAACATCGTATCTTCTCACATCTTAGCATCTCACCCATAGCGTAATCGCATTGGGTTTTAATGCACGCAGATACGATGTTCTTATATTATGAATTTCCCATCTGGCATTCATATCGCAAGCACGTCGTGGCTTCTCTTATCGTAGCATCGTACCGTAGCATAATCGCACTGGGTTTAATGCACGCATCATCACCACCCACAATGGGCTTTCGCGACTTATGCAACTTTATGGCTTTTGATGACACGACCTCTCTCTCTCTCTCTCTCCCCCCCCTCCCCCCCCCCCCCCCCCCCACCCCACACCTCTCCCCCACCGCCAGGTTCATCTCCCCGGCCTCCCAGCTGGCCATAACCTTCTCCCTGATCTCCGTGCAGCTGCTGGGCGTCTTCGTGTGGTTCGCCGTCGACCCGCCGCACACGGTGGTGGACTACGGCGAGCAGCGCACGCAGGACCCCGCGGCGGCCCGCGGCGTCCTCAAGTGCGACATCTCGGACCTGTCGCTCATCTGCTCGCTGGGCTACAGCATCCTGCTGATGGTCACGTGCACGGTGTACGCCATCAAGACGCGCGGCGTGCCCGAGACCTTCAACGAGGCCAAGCCCATCGGCTTCACCATGTACACCACCTGCATCGTCTGGCTGGCCTTCATCCCCATCTTCTTCGGCACGTCGCAGTCGGCCGAGCGGGTGAGTTTGGATGGGGGTGTGGGGGGGGGGGGGGGGGGGGGTTGTGTGTTTGTGTGTGGGTGTGTGTGTGAGGGTGTGTTTGTGTGGGTGGCTTGGTGTGTGTGTGTGGGTGTGGGTGTGTGTCTGTGTGTGTGAGGGTGTGTTTGTGTGGGTGGCTGGGTGTGTGTGTGTGTGTGTGTGAGGGTGTGTTTGTGTGGGTGGTTGGGTGTGTGGTTGGGTGTGTGTGTGTGTCTATGAGGGTGTGTGTGTGTGTTTGTGTGTGTGTGAGGGTGTGTTTGTGTGGGTGGCTGGGTGTGTGGGTGTGTGCGAGTCGGTGTTTGTGCGGATTTTGTAACAGTCCCAACTGTGTGAAGTCGTGAATTATTATAATTGCAATTGGGTTTTCAATCTTATTTAAAAGAGAGGTGGGGTAGAGTGGGACATAACTATTCATTTCACGATGGCAATGCTAATAGCGCTGTCCCTGGGGCTAAACCTGGTGCATCGGCACTATTCTGTGTGCTGGCCTGATCTGGGTTACTGATCATGTCGTTGTCCAATGCCAATCATGGATGATACTGTCCATGGTTCTGATCATGGTGACGGTGAGGATGGCTGTCCATGCTGCTGATAATAGGGCCTTATATGGTTCTAATAATGGTAATGTTAATTATTCTGCTGATCATGATCAGCACGGTAATGGTGCTGTCCATGGTGCTGATCCTACCCAGTGACCACTGCGCTGCTAACAGTGCTGTCCATGGTGCAGATCCTACTTCACTGTTCTGTAAATGGTGCTGCCCGTGGTGCTGATCGTACTTAATGACCGCTGTTCTGTAAATGGTGCTGTCCGTGGTGCTGATCCTACTTAGTGACCGCTGTTCTGTTAATGGTGCTGCCCGTGGTGCTGATCATACTTTGTGACCGCTGTTCTGTAAATGGTGCTGTCCGTGGTGCTCATCCTACTTAGTGACCGCTGTTCTGTAAATGGTGCTGTCCACGGTGCTAATGGTACCATGGTAGTCAGACCCCAATTGTTCAGGTCTTCCGCCAGTGTGGCTCGAGAGACAATGGGAAATTGAGGCTAACATCGCAGTAGTGTTTGCGGTGCTGTCCATTGCGCTGATATCTGTAATACTGCAGGGATCTGGTGTAAACCTGTGTAATTCCTCTCCCCAGAGAGGCTTCAGTATCTACGTGTGTATGTATGTGTGTGTGTGTGTGTGTGTGTGTGTGTGTGTGTGTGTGTGTGTGTGTGTGTGTGTGTGTAAGTGAATTTGTGTTTCATCTGTTTACTTCACCTCCTGCTGGGTTCAAGAGGTTTGGCGGATCACATTTCCTGGACAGAGAATGCAAGATGCAGGGAGGCAGATCCTGAGAGCTTTTGAGTGCAACAACAACTTCAGCTTACTGTACTTAACGATGATGTTGGAGTCTTTCTTTTGTTGCTCCAGATGCTTTTTCACTCAAGTTGTTTATTCCAGTCAGACCTTTGATTTATCTCGGTACATAAAAAAAAAGACTTCCTACTCATTCAATTTGGAGAAGAAATCAAACACACTAAAATGGAGACAACAACAGCAGAGCAAAGTTGATAGATGTATTTCCTCATTTCTAAATGTAACACACAATGTGCTGCTTGTACACTTTTGTTGAGACAGGAGTAGGCCTATTCAGACAGTGTTAAACTTGCTGAATAAATTATCTTCTAAAAGGAATCTGTGTTGTTATCAGTCCGTTTCAGTCCAGACATGTTGCTGGTCTCTTGTAAAAATCATGTTTTATTATAAAATCCACAGATAGATTAAAGTCAAAGTTGACTTGTGATTGAGGTGAAGGCAGAGAACACCTTGTTTTCAAAAGTGCATTGGAAAAGTATTTTCTACTGAGCTATATTTACTAACTCTACTTAAACTCTACTTATACTAAAAGTGTATATACCTTAACCACCTCTGGTCTGTGTGTGCGTCTGGTGTGTGTGTGTGAGTCTCTGTGTGTGCACGTGTGTGCACGTATGTGCATGCGCGTGCACATGTGTGTGTGTGTGTGTGTGTGTGTTTGTGTGTGTGTGTGCATTTGTGTTTATGTGTGTGCCTGCATGCGTGCACGTGTGTGTGTGTGTGTGTGTGTGTGTGTGTGTGCATTTGTGTTTGTGTGTGCCAATGTACATTTGTGCTGGACAGCACACACGCTAGACCAGATCCTGTTTCCCAGTCTGTATTATTGTTTAAGTCTCGGATTCCCATCAAGCCGAGCGTGATCTATTGGAGTACGCCCCTGACTGCTCTCCTGCCAAGAGAGTACAGATAAGGCCATTTGATGCGCTGAACAACATTTTTCACAAACAAACATTTCAATAAAAGCCCAACAGGCCAGAGAGGCAGAGTATAGTGAGTTATCACCTCGTATTTTGGAAGCGCGCCTCCAGCAAAATATATTGCTGATAGGGATAAATTAAAGCCAAAAAGGACTGAACAGACTTGATAAAAGTGGGATTCATGCTAAAGAATTTCCCGAATCTCATTTGGTAATGTGTTCATTTAGTTTTATATGCAAGGCAACATACAGCTATGTTTTGTTACATGTTATTAAGGAGAAAGGTAGAGTTAAGGGCGTCTTGCCCAAGGATGCTTACAGATAGACTGCGGAGAACGGGGTTTGAACACAGAACCTCTCAGCTTCAGGCTCAAAACACCCTAGCAACGAAACTATGCTACTTAACCATATCTACTTATTTCATACTCTTCCCAGGCGCAACATAAGGTTGTAGTTTGGGATATGCTAATGACTTGGGCTCCTAGGCATGTCAGTGCTGTGTTGTGAGTACAAGGGAATGTGGGATTAGGACATTCTGGATCTGTGTTCTGGCCCATGTAGCAGGACACCCTCACGCTACAGCTGAATAATTGATTGTCACATGCACGCAGCTTTCCTGCGCCATACTTCCTCATTACTTGGCGAAGTTTGTATAGCTTGTGTATTGGGTGGCTATGTGTTTGTGTGTGTGTGCTCATGCTCATGTCTGTAGGTATGTGTGTGTGTGTGTGTGTGTGTGTGTGTGTGTGTGTTTGTTTGTGTGTGTTTCGGTGTGATTGTGTGTGAGTGTCTTTCAGTAGTTTGGTAGGTGAGTGAGTAGGTTGATTAGGTATACACATGTTCACACATAAACACACACACACACACGCACGCGCGCGCGCGCGCGCACACACACACACACACACACCCACTTACACACATACTAGTACACTCACAGCTCCTTGGCTTTCAGAAAAGCAGAAGAGAGTCAAGGTTTTTTCAGCTGAATAAGACCTAGTGGTTGGAGTGAATGAGAGAGAGAGAGAGAGAGAGAGAGAGAGATTGAAGTGAGAGACAGTGAGGGAGAAGGCAACACTATAAAGCTGTACACAGAGAGAAGATTGTCCGCTCTAAATTCTACTCCCTCTTGTCCTGCTCCCATTTCAAATTCCCATCCCCGTTTCTATAATCCTTTTTTTGACATCCAAAAAATTGCAATATTTGAAGAACACATTTGGATAGAAAATGATGCAAGGCATCTCTGGTACGACTTTGTCCACTGCACCCTCTTCTAAACGATCTCTCTCTCTCTTTCCTTCTTTCTCTTTCTCTCTCTCTCTCTTTCCCTCTCTTTCTCTCTCTCTCTTTCTCTCTGTCTTTCTCTCTCTCTCTCTCTCTCTCTCTCTCTCTCTCTCGCCTCCCCATTGATCCATTTTCATCTTCCTCTTGCCTCATCTTCCCCATCCATTGTCCTTCCATCCCCTGGTGCCTTTCTCTTTCTTTCTCCTCCCCCCTCCCCCACACACATATACATACACACATGAGCAAAACACGCAGCCTACCCCACTCCTATCATTATCCTCTCCCTTGTAGGCGGCAGCTTACCTAAAAATCTACTGTAAGCCTCTCCCCTCCTCGGCTCCCCCCTCCTCACCCCCCGCCCCCTCTTAATTCACACCATCTTGCGGCTCCCATTCACACTTCACACGCTGACTCCAGGCCTCCCTGGGATTAATACTGTCTGTCGCTGTGTGTGTGTGTGTCTGTGTGTGTGTTTGTATGTTTGACTGTATATTTGTATGTGCACAAGTGTGTGTGTGTACAAGTCTGTGTGTCTGCAGGTTTCCGTGTGTGTGTGTGTGTGTGCACGCGCAGTAGAGTGTTTGACAGTATGTGTGTGTGCATGCACGCATGTTGATGTGGATTGCAGGTGCAGGTGCACGTGTGTGTGTGCGTGTGCAGGCATGTATTGTTTTTGTGTTGTCTGTGTGTATATGTAGGCGTGTGTGTGTGTTTCTGTGTGTGTGTGTGTGTGTGTGTGTGTGTATGTGCAGTTGTGTGTGTACGTCTATGTATGCACACTTGTGTGTCTATGAGCGTGCATGTGTGTGTGCGTGGACAATACCTGCACAGGCACATGAGTGCTGTAAGGTAACTCAGTGAATGCTGATTTGTCTCTGCTTGTTACCCCTGCCAAGCAGGTTCCTGCAGTGCCTCCTGCAACACATTCCTGCTTCCCAGGTTGCTCTCTTCCATCTCTGTTATTAACACAACCTTTCAAAATAAAAGGTTAAAAGTCATGAGATACATAAAGGCTAGTTTTAGTGGAGGATGGGGGAGCCCGCTGTGTATCCCCAGTATGTTTGGACAGTGTAATGTGGATGAAGAAGAGGTAAGAAAACACACATAGCATTAATGAATGTACAAATGTTGTTTCCTATTTTATTACTAGGAGAAATCGAACATCGAAACGAGTCATGATTAGAACCTAAGTATAAATCAAAACAAAATACATAGCGCTTCAATTCATCTTCCATTGTTGCGGCTTCCTGGGGGGAGGGGGAGGGTAAAATATAACAAATGAATAAAACGTAAAAAAAAGAAATGAATGCAACATAAACAAATGAATATAACGTCAGAGAGCGCACCACCAACGGTCTGTCATGGTAGAGACGGATGAGACGGAAACAAGACAGGTCTTTCCTTCGTTCCTCTGCATCTCTAGTTGAGAAGCAGCGGAAGTGAGGTGTGTGACACTTGGTGTTCGCTTTTGTTCTAGTAGTAAGGCAGAGAGACAGCCAGTGTGTGTGTGTGTGTGTGTGTGTGTGTGTGTGTGTGTGTGTGTGTGTGTGTGTGTGTGTGTGTGTGTGTGTGTGTGTGTGTGTGTGTGTGTGTGTGTGTGTGTGTGTGTGTGTGTATGGGACTAAATCTCAAGAGTAAGACAGCAGGCTGGGGTGGACAATTATACACTGGTGTGATGATCTGGCAGCCTATTGAGGCTCCAAATGCACACACACACACACATACACACACACACACACACACACACACACACACACACACACACACACACACACACACACACACACACACACACACACACACACACACACACACACACGCGCACACACACACACTGCAAATATTTGTTCCTCTCCATCATGGATTTGTTTGTGGTGTGTGTGTGTGTGTGTGCATGTGCACACATCTGTTTGCACACATGTCTGTGAGGTTGTGTGTTTGTTTGTGTGTGTCTGTAAATCAGACACCTGCTCTGTGAGAACAGCCCATTAGGGGAAGGGATGTTTGTGTTTTGAAACACACACCAAGTGGAGATAATTACCACTCACTGTTTGTGTATGTATGTATGTATGTGTGTGTGTGTGTGTGTATGTATTTCAACATGGTTATCTTTGAACAACAAAATGCAGATACAATGTGTGTGTATTTTAAATAAATGTGGTGTGTGTGTGTGTGTGTTGTGTGCACTCTCACTGTATGCACTGACTTTTTACAAAGATGAGTAGGAAAGCATATAGATGTGTGTGTGTGTGTGTGTGTGTGTGTGTATCTGTTACACAAGGTGGACAGATGTCTACAAATGTACCTGAGAGACCCGGTAATGAGAGAGAGAGAGAGAGAGAGAGAGAGAGAGAGAGAGAGAGAGAGAGAGAGAGAGAGAGAGAGAGAGAGAGAGAGAGAGAGAGAGAGAGAGAGAGAGAGAGAGAGAGAGAGAGAGAGAGAGAGAGAGAGAGAGAGAGAGAGAGAGAGAGAGAGAGAGAGAGAGAGAGAGAGAGAGAGAGAGAGAGAGAGAGAGAGACCCTATTCTACACTGCTGCCCTGTCTCTCTATCATGCAGCTCATTCTCATCCAATGCCTTTGATTTCAGTCAGTTGTCGCTAATGTAAACCATCAGTTTACAGTGATTGTAGGAATAGAAATATTATAGAACTCACACACAGGCTTCCATGACTCTCAGTCTGTGTGGAACACACCTTCCTCTAATGGGCTTTTCTGACAGAGCAGGTGTCTGATTTACAGACACGCACAAACAAACACACAACCTCACAGACGTGTGTGCAACAGAGGTGTGTGCACGTGCGTGCGTGTCTGTTCTGAGGTGCGTTTGTGTGGAATAATACACCACATCGCCCCCGGCAATGACAATGCATGATTTGGATCCTCAATTTGGACAACTATAACATAAACAGCTTTCGCCTTCACTGTTTTTGTGGTCTGTTTTCCCCACCTATTTAATCTATAGTTTGTACATTCCTATCTTTGTCTCTAATCCTCTTAACTTCTTTCCTTAATTTTCATACACAATATTCTTCTCCTTCCCCTCCTCGTCCTCCTTGTCCTCCTGCCCTTCCACCTCCTCCTACGCTCCCCTCCTTCACCACCTCCTTATATGCCGCATCCACCTCTTCCTCCTCTCCCACCTCTTCCTCCTCTCCCACCTCCTCCTCATCCTCCCCTCCATCTCCTCCTTACACCACCACCTTCTCCTCCTCTTTGAACTGCTCCCCTGTCCCCCATTTTGTTTATAAATGGCTCCCCACAGATTCAGTTTTTAGTTTTCCATCCTCAAAAGGAGCTACTTTTTGACTTCTCAACCGATGTATGGATGAGAGCGGCTGCTTGGCTATTTCATTTTTAATAGAGTATTTTTTTATTTATGGTTTGCTCAAGTATGAATCTGAATGAGCACTCTTGAGTGGAACGGTGAGTGTTGTTTTGCTAGCTTTTTGTTAGCTAAACTCTCTGGTAAATTGGGCTCACCTCCACGGACCTTTTCCTGTTGGAATTGAACGCACATAAATCATCTAAATACGTGGAAAAACAAAAGTGTTCTTCTCTCTTTGGGTCAACGGCTCGGTTTCATCATTACTGCTGCTGTCGTTGTTCAAATCGTCTTGTACGCTGTTAGGGTAGAGCCGGTCTCTACTCAGGGAGCCGTGGCAACGTGTAACACAACCAGGACAATGCGTTCTGATGGTCCTAGGTCATTGTTGTTTAGTGTGGAACCGCCGACGGCTTGCTCATAGGCCGGTCATTTCTTTTCCATTTTCTTTATGACGTAACGGATGTCATAAAAACAGAAATATCTCTGTTCACTCAGGCCAGGGGTCCCCACCTTGGGAATGGGACCCCACTTAAGGAGGCCTGAAATGCACATGGTGTTGGGGGGAGATTTCTGACTGATAAGTTATAGATATTTGGTGATACAGCTGTTTCCCTGTAAGTACAGCGGGCCATTTTATACCAACAGGGATTAAATATCAACCATTGATTCGTAGGCATAAGCAAACTACTACTAACTACTTTACTGGGATACGATGATGTCACTGGCAGATTGGGTTCAAACAATCCGTTGGGGGGTGGGGGGCAGATGCACGACAAAATGTAAGAAGTCAGGGTGGCAAGATTTGTCGGACCGAACACGGGCGTCACGGGTCATAAAACGTTGGGAACCACTGCCTTAGTGCTTCAGAGCCTGGTTTATATTCAGGAACAATTCCCAAAGGGTAATAACATGCGCAGGTGTTAAACTCCAGATATCCTGGCAATAAAAACGGAGCATTGCATTATCTGTAATAGACATAGTTTGAATCAAAAGTGCTTGTGAGGTTTTTTCTCTTTTAACATAGCTAAAACACCTCTCTCGATGGGCTACGACTAAACGGATTTGAAGGATTCCAGCCCCCCACTTTCCCCCTGGTGGCAGCGATTGAGAATATAGCAAGAGACCTAACATAAAATGCTTTGAGAAAAAAAGGTGGCTACATAATCAGCACAGGACAAGTGTGTTGCACGGTGGAGGCTGTCAGCGTGAACGTCTCCAAAAGTCTGTTGAATCCTCACTTTACAGTTGCACGTGTGAAACCTGTTTGACCTTTGGTGTCTTCCACCGGTGACAGTCCTGCTTTTTTGGCATGAAGAAGACCCAAAACATGGAAGAAATAAGAGGTTGATTTATTATTGTCCTTTTTGGCATTATGTAGCTTTAATCCTACTAACACAATTTGCATGTGTGTGTGTTTATGTGTGTGAGTGAGTGTGTGTGTTCTGATAACTTACTGTGCTCTTATTTGATAAGTGGTTGCTCTAGCGGACACACTTTTACACACAGTTATACTGAGGGTATAATGTTTTTTTTACGGAACTTGTCGATACGTGTGCGCGCGTGTGTGTATATGTTGTGTTTGTGTGTGTGTGTGTGTGTGTGTTGTGTTTGAATGTGTGTGCATGTGTGTGCGTGCGTGTGTGTGTGTGTGCGTTTGTGTGTGTGTCTACTTCTCTGTCTGGGGGTGAATGTTGCAAGGGTCTCTGGGTAATACTTTTCATCATATCCGATACGTATCGCCGCCGGCAACAGCAGCAGAGCATCCTCCACTCTTCCATCTTGTCGGCTGTTTGCTCCCTGTGTCTCACTGCTCTCACGCCCTGGGTTAATATAATAACTCTGTGTGGCTGACTGCCTGTCTGTCTGTCTGCTGGTCTGTCTCCTCTTTCTCTGTCATTACATTACATTTCATTTATTAAACGGATACTTTTATCCAAAGCAACTATCAACTATTGCATTTAACCACATTTCTAGAAATTGCAGGAGTCAAACAATTCATCTACTAGACAAACTGCTTTAAGTGCTACACTTTAGAAATGAGAGAGAGGGATTTTGCTTCTCCTTCTCCTACCTATCCGCCATCTCCTCCTCCCCTCTTTCTCCCACCTCCTCCCCCTCGACCACCTCCTCCTCCTCCACCACCGGATTCACCACCCTGACCTCCTCCTCTGCCTCCCTCACTCCCTCCACCTCCTCCACAACCTTCTCCTCCTCCTCCTTCTCCTCCTCCTTCTCCAACTGCCTCTACATATGTAGAGGCATGTCTATATGTGTGACCAGCAAGCAACGTCTGTCTGTCTGGTCATCTGTCTGGCCGTCTGTCTGGCCGTCTGTCTGTCTGTCCCTCATCGTTTCTTCAATACCACATGGGGTCTGTGGAGTTTGAGGTTGCCCCGGGAGATCGAAGCACGTCCTCGTTGTTGTGTTTCACGTTTGTTGTCACCATGTGGCCGAGCGGTTGTGTGCCTGGCTAGTTTCCGACGGCGTAGGGCTCATCGGGTTTTCTTTGCTTTTTCTTGTTGTAGTTGTTGCTCTCCCACCCCCTTCTTTTATCTAGATACCACTTTTTCTTTACCTCTTCTTCCATTCATCCATTTTCTACTCTCCCATCATCCCCCCTTCATCCCTTCATTCCATCTCCTCCTTTTCCTCAGCGTTTCTCGCCCTCTGTGTAATATCCACATGTTCCATCTCTCTACATCCCTCTCTCTGTCTTACTGTCTCACCCCCTCGTCATTTTCCCTCCCTTCTACCTTCCCTATCTCTCTTTCTCTCTTTCTCTCTTTCTCTCTTTCTCTCTTTCTCTCTTTCTCTTCTCTCTCTCTTCTCTCTCTCTTTCTCTATTGCTTTCTTTCTCTCTTCCATATTTTTCCATCTTTCTATTTCTTTTTTTTTCTCACTCTCTCGTCCCCTTGCACCCGACCTTTTGCATCACCCAATTCCCTTCGAATGTGTGGGGTGGTCATCCTAAGGGGCCAGGGGACCCCACAGTAATGACTGCTTGTCAGGGATAAGGTGACGCTCTGTCACCATGACTGAAAGAAACGACCCACATGGTTCTAATGGCCAGTCCACCAGTGTGTATGTGTGTGTGTGTGTGTGTGTGTGTGGTTTTATGTGTGTGTGGTTTTGTGTGTGTGTGTGTGTGTGTGTGAACATGCGCGCGTGCGTCAGTGCATTCATCCATGCTTGTGTGTGTCTGTCTGTGTGTGTGTGTGTGTGTGTGTGTGTGTATCGGCATGGCTCTCTTTAATCTGACTGTGGATCATTACATCTTCCCCACCAATCTCCTCGCTGTAATTGATGCGATCCAACCGTCCAATTTGGGACATGGTTTCGCTGTACGATTCTATTTTCTCTCCTGACTGACTGGGGTTCATTTAAAAAGTTTCCCTTCAATTTACCTCGTGGGGTCCCACAGGGTCTAGTAACTCCAACGTAAACACTTTGAGATGGACTTTCAAGAACATCCCTTGTTAACAGACAGGATTTAATAAGACGCGGGCTGGATAGAGTGTCATGGTTCATGACGACCAGCGGAAAGGTTCCGGGTTTGATACCCCGGGCCCGTCAGTCTACCTGCAGGGCATCCTTGAGCAAGATTGCTCCAAGCCTTAATTGGTCCTCAATGACGGGTGTCTGAATTCACAAGACTTCGCTTTGGGTAGAAGTGTCTGCTGACTAAAGACATAAATATATAGAATATAGAATATAGACGACCTGACTACATGAAATATCAGGAGCAGCCACCTTGATGTTCATTCTATCCAAATGTGCCACTAGTTGTTAAATTGACACACACACTCTCTCTCTCTATCACTCTCTCATATCTGTATCAATTTACATCTCTCTCTATCTATCTATCTCTCACACAATTCAGTCTCAATTTAATCCACAAGATCTTAATTGCCATGGAAAATGAACATTATACACATACATGAACCTACACACAAATATACAAATGTCCAATACGAATAATAAAATACTCATGAGGCAAAATCCAATATGAAGGTATATACAGCATAGAAAGCAAAAAAGTAATGTCTCTCTCTCTGTCTGTATATGTCTTCCCCCCCCCTTCCCCAGATGTACATTCAGACCACCACCCTGACGGTGTCTCTGAGCCTGTCGGCCTCCGTCTCCCTGGGCCTGCTGTACATGCCCAAGGTCTACGTCATCCTCCTGCACCCCGAGCAGAACATCCCCAAGCGCAAGCGAAGCTTCAAGGTACCACGCTAGGGACCAGGCAATCCAACGCACTCAGAACCACCGCGGCCCCAACCAGCGAGCCGACATACACCCGCTTAAGGGACTTCGTGGGGGATTTCTACACGCAGAAATCCCTTTAAATTGCCTTTCTATGAACGGGTTGTAATTTAACTTCCGAAATAAGACCTTCCTCGGCTCTCTCCGTGGCGTAGAGTAGACTGTGGGCGGATTTCTGTTTCCTTTTAACCGGGATCAAGGGAGGAAGTGACGTCGATGTGCAGATAATTGCAAAAACAATTCTGTGCTTTCAAAACCTTTTCATTTGTACAACGTTTATTTAGGATTATAACTAACATTAGTTGGATTGTTATTGTCTCAATCGACAGAGTAACTCATGGTAATATATATCAAGAAAAGAAATAAATATATATAAAAACATAATAATATATATGCATATATAATAGAATAACTATCAATGATTTAAGAGTTGATTTTAGTGTTACTAACTAAAACTATCCACGATTCAACAGCTGATTTTAGAGTTACTAACTAAACCATCCACGATTCAACAGCTGATTTTAGAGTTACTAACTAAAACCATCCATGATTCAATAACGGATTTTAGTCTCGGTAGCTAGTTGTTTCTCAATAATCGAAGAGCATTCTTGTACCTTGTAAGAATACTGGTTTCACGTGATAGTGTCGAATGTCAGTGTACTGAACAACGCTAGTCAGTGTTGAATGCGATGCCTCCCTTCAGTGTATGAAGATGAAACGACAGGAACAACATGAGTCCTCACTTTATACTCAGGGCTACACGCCTAAATAATAGAATAACCATCCATTTAGTCTCAAGCCTAGCGGGTCTGCGCGCGCGCGTGTGTGTGTGTGTGTGTGTGTGTTTGTCTGTGTGTGTGTGTGTGTGTGTGTATATGTGTGCGTGTGTGTGCTCATATTATTGAGGGCTCAGGGTTAAAGGAAAACCGTTTGAGCTGTTGCTGGCCTGCAGAGAGCCCTTGGATACAGTGACCGTGATGAGCATGTCTTTAGAAGTTCAACACGAGTCGACTTTATTGCCACATGTAACCAATACAATACAATTATTATTCCTTTGCTTAGTCCCACAGGTTCAACACAGTACTAATAATAACAACAGTAATAGGGGTAAGATAGTGTAGCGGCTTAGGAGTTTGACTCCCAGCCAATAGGGACTGAGTTAAATCCCCAATGTGTGCAGCCTAACCTGTAGGCATCCTAGAGGCAAGTTTCCCCTAACCCCTTCCGTTTCCTAAAATACCTCATTAAAGATCAAATCTTCCGCTAAATTATTAAATGTTACTAAAACAATATGTTACTAAAACATCCCCAGAACAATAGAGAGAGAATAGAGAGAACCAAGAAGTAGTGATACCCTTGAATTGCCCATCTCATGTTCATTTGAAACGAAAACATCTTGTGTAGTCATGCATCTGTGTGCGCATGCGTGTATTGTGCTGCATTGTAAAACAGGCCATTGTGACAGCTGCCGCCATGTCAGGCAAGCTGGGCCAGAAGGGAGGAGACCGACCCAACGGAGAGGTGAAGACCGAGCTCTGTGACAGCATGGAGACCAACAGTGAGTAAGAGCACACTGAGGACTTTTCTAACTACACATATAAAAGATGTTTGGGGTTTGTGGGGACCTTTTTTTTTTAAATACACATATAAAATGCATTCGCTTCGCTACGGACTTTCGTTGCACATACTGTATAAAATACATTAGGTTCACTGAGGACCTTTCTAAGTACACACATCAAATACATTCGGGTTTGTCAGGACTTTTCTAAGTACACATGTGCGTTTATCGGGTTTCTGAGGACTTTTCAAACGACACATAAAATGCTTTTGATTCAATGAGGACTTTTCTAACTACACCTTAAACGTGCCTTGGGGCGTTTTCTCTTTACACAGTTAAATAAATGAAGGACTTTCTAACGAGACAATAAAAAGTCCCCATAACGAGTGATGGGGACTTTGCTAATGGTATAAAGACATTTCTCACTAAAACAGCACGATGGCTTTTCTAAATACACACATAAAATACCACAGGTTCACTGAGGACATTTTTAACTACACAAAAAATACATTATGGTTGGACTTACATTATGGTTAAACTAAGGACTTCTAACTGCACAAATAGAAAACAAAATTGCTAAAACAGCACGATTACTTTTCCATCTACACATTTAAAAGACATTAGGTTCACTGAGGACATGTTTTAACTACACATTAGGTTCACTGATTACTTTTCTAACGACACACATAAGAACATTAGGGTCAGGGAGACTCTTCACTAACCAACATATAAAAACATCTTCTCATTCACGCTTGAGAAAAGGCCTGTTTGATGTTTGCCGAACAGTTAGTACATGAAGTCTTTATTTATATTCACTTGCTAATTATTTAGATGGAAGCGCTTAGCATTGACGCTCACGACTTCTCTTACGTTCTTTATATATTCAGCTTCGACAGTGAATGTTTCTTTTGTTTTTGTTTTGTTCAAAGTCTGGTGTAAAAGCACCAGAGTACAACGATAGAAGAGTTTATAGCCTGCGGATGTTGCAGCAACATTGAAATTGACCATGAACTGTTTGAGGCTGCTTGCCAAACGTGATGGCTTTGGAAAAATTAAATGAAAGTTTAAGTTTCACATCATTATCTAGAAGCCCCCCTCTCTCTCTCTCTCTCTCTTTCTCTCGCTCTCGCTCTCGCTCTCGCTCTCTCTCTGTCCATATCTCACTCTCTTATAGTTCACATTTGGATTTCAAACAATACTTGTGTGCTTTAATTACATTTGTTCTTTCCTCTCAACCTGCTTGCTTCATTCTCTCCTATGTATGTCCTTAATCCAATGGTAACACACAAGTCCTGTATCCATTTCCAAACTACCCCTGTTGTTTTAGTTCCCTCTTTGCCCTTTCTTCTCTCACCTTCCTCTTTTCTCTCACTTATTCGTGTCACTGGGAGGCATAATTCTTACCTGCTGCTTTTTTTCTCTCTCTCTCTCTCTCTCTCTCTCCCTCTCTTTCCTCTAGCTTCATCAACTAAGACGACGTACGTTAGCTACAACAATCACGCCATCTGAAATAACCAGACAAGAGAGAGAGAGAGAGAGAGAGAGAGAGAGAGAGAGAGAGAGAGAGAGAGAGAGAGAGAGAGAGAGAGAGAGAGAGAGAGAGAGAGAGAGAGAGAGAGAGAGAGAGAGAGAGAGAGAGAGAGAGAGAGAGAGAGAGAGAGAGAGAGAGAGAGAGAGAGAGAGAGAGAGATGGCTTCGACTTGGGATGGTGCCGTCCATAACAAAGGGAACCGTTGCTCTCAGTTGAGTGCACCGGACTGGCTTTACAGGGCTCCCAATGGAAAATATCAAGCATGAGACATTTTGTATTGTCGCTGTTGCTCATCGAAACCTAGGACCATGGAGAGGAGGAGGGACCAACAAACCAAGAAACAGCCAATAAGTGTGCCTGCTTCCCTGCTCTTCACAGCCCATTGGTCTAACCATAAATATAACTGTTCAAAATGAAAACAAACAAACAAACAGTGATGAATTGAGCGATGAATGGCAACAAAAAAGTTAAAACAAACCAAAAAAAAAGGACTAAATCACAAATTAAAACAATAAAAGAATCAACACCGCCATGTAGACATTGTGATAAAAAAAGGAGGTGGAAAAAGCAGGGGAGCAGAAAAAGAGATTTAAAGAGATAAACATTTTAAAAGAAATGTGTATGTACAAAAGAAAAATTAGAGAGAAAAATCGATGAGACTCAAAACATGTTTGTTGTTATTCTCTACCTGTAAGTATTTTTTGTGGTCGTGAAGATTTTTTCATTCTTGTCTCACCGTTGTCTGATGAATGGACCCCCCCCCCCCCCCCCCCCCCCCCGCATTCTGAGATGAGTGTGTGTTCCCCCCCCCCCCGCAGTCTTGGCTAACTGGGATGAAGCCGAGAGGTTGTGACCCCTGTCCAAATGCCATGGTTGAAGCATGCTGAGTTTTTTATACAAAAGAAAGATTTATTTATAATAAAGGAATGTTTTGCAAAAGTGAGGATTAGTTGGTTTTGTTCTTCAAATTGTAGACACGTTGGGATGGATGGATGGATGGATGAATGATGGATGGACAGAGGGATGATGAGGGGTGAACAATGGCTGGATGAACGATTAATGGATACGTGAATCGGCAGAGGGAAGGATGGCTGTACTTTTGCTATATTGTACTATATTTTAAATACATATTTTGGATCAGAGGACAAGTGAGTGTGTAGTTGAGTGCACGTGTGTGTGTTGGCCCTGTGTGTGTGTGTGTGTGTGTGTGTGTGTGTGTGTGTTGGCCCTGTGCGTGCGTGTGTGTGTGCATTTGTCCATGTTTTTTCAGCAATTCATTTGACCATTGACGGGCATAGAAACAGGTTTTTATACCCCCATTTCAATTTTTACACGTGCATCGAGTCCTCCACCTTCTTCTGGCTGTTGCCCCTTGTGTACAACCATGCAAATACCCCCCCCCCCCCCACACACACACACACACACACACACACACACACACACACAACAAGCAGCTGATGTGATGAGCCTTGTTCAGGAGTGAGCAAGGGAGAAAGAGAGAGTGGGAGTGGCTGAGAGAGAGCGAGAGAGAGATGGGATTAAAGAGAGAGAGAGAGAGAGAGAGAGAGAGAGAGAGAGAGAGAGAGAGAGAGAGAGAGAGAGAGAGAGAGAGAGAGAGAGAGAGAGAGAGAGAGAGAGAGAGAGAGAGAGAGAGAGAGAGAGAGAGAGAGAGAGAGAGTGCGAGAAAAGGGGGTTGAGAGGGAGGGGCTGAGAGAGGTGTCAATAGTGAGAGATAGAGAGGCTGAGAGAGCGAGGGGTTAATAGTGATAGAGGGGTGAGAGAGGGAGTGAGTGATAGAGAGGGGGTGAGGAGAGTGAGGGAAGAGAGAGAGAGAAAGTGTGGAGGTGAAGGCAGAACAAAGAGGGAGACACGCCAGAGGGAGGAGAGGGGAGAGAGAGAGAGAGAGCGAGAGAGAGAGCTGGGAAGAGAACACAAGGTTGCGATCCAAACAGCTGGGGGCAGAGGAGAGTGAAGCCGAGCGAGAGCTGTACGATTCACGTGCGCGAGTGATGCTAATGCGCGTGGGGGATACTGATGCGTGCGTTGTTATGCTGTATGCGCGCTTAAGACACGCTGCAGGAGAACCGCATAACGGGATCCATTCTCGGCATGAGAGGGTGGATCAATACAACGGGGGGGGGGTGGGGGGGGGGGGGGGAGAGACTGCAGAGACTGAACACGGACTGTTTACCAGACAAAAGGAGTTTCCTCCCATGTGTTGGATGAAAGGTGTGTTTGTTAAGTGTGTGAGTGTGTGCGTGTGTGCGTGTGTGCGTGTGTGTGTGTGTGTGTGTGTGTGTGTGTGTGTGTGTGTGTGTGTGTGTGTGTGTGTGTGTGTGTGTGTGTGTGTGTGTGTGTGTGTGTGTGTGAAAAGGTGTTTATCACTTGTAGTAGGCCACAGTCAAAAGGAGACTTCAGAGTTTGAGCTCAGACTTTAAATGATGGATACATGTGTGTTAAGTTGCATTCTAAAAGCACAACAAATACATCATTGGATTGAATACTTTTTTGAGACACCGACTTGAAACCTTCTACAGCCTCTAGTAACCATTTCAAGGATCTTCCAGTTCTCTCCTCATTGCATTAAAATCAACAAATGTTTCCAGCTCGTCAATGGAAGTGAACACGCAAAGTGGTCTTTCACCGTCTGTGATGTCGAACGTTATAAATACCTGAAACCTCAAGGCTCCGACATTCTGCTGTCACCCTCTCATGTAGCTCAGGGTAAATCACGGACTAATCGCGCCCGACAGCCACCGAATGGCGCTGGTTTCCAAAAAGAACGTCTCTCCGACTGACCTGAGTGACACTGATGAAAATGGCGCTGCACAAATCCGGCGCGATTAATTAGCGCCCCGCTAACAACTGGCAAAGTCACCAAACATTTAGTGCTAAGCAAAACTGCAGCCAAATGGTGTCAATGTTTTGTTGTTTTTTTGCTTGTTTCTTTTTGATAAAAAAAAAAAAAACACCGTCTGGGAATTGTTTTCAGTGCCAAGCATTGCTACTTTGGCAGCCGTCCCATAATTGCATACTATTTTATTTCTCCCACTTTTAAAAGTGTTTAAAATACGTTTTTTTTTTTGGGCAGTGAGCCATTTAGCTGGCAGTAATTGTAGTTGTCTCCAGCCCCCTAATTGAATTATCCATCTCAAACGTTTGCATACATTGTGTCATTCTTTGGAGGTCGAAAACGACTGTATGTAGAAAACTGCTTGTTTTTTGTTCCGTTTATTTGTGGCGGGGGGAATAGAAAAGAACAGATTGTCCACTGCTGTTTGTGTGCGTAGAGACTCAAGAGCAGAAATACTGAACACTATTAAAAACAGAGAAGAGGATACTATATGCAACGTCATTAACATCACCAAATTCAAAAAACAAGTTGTTCTTTTGTTTTTGTCAGCATTCAAAGCAGATAGGACATTCTTCCCTGCCATTAATTGTCAGCACAATGGCGGTGAGGATTAAATAGATTTCAACCAATCAAGATGCTATGCAATGACAACGCATTGCTAATGACTGCAGATTATGGAATGGCGACAGCCACCCATAAGTCAAAGCAGTCCCAGACTGTAATTAAAAGAGATCTAACAATGTAGGCTATGGAAGACCAGGGGTCTTTAGAAAATGCACAATGTGGCCAATGCAATTTATTATCTTTGATGTAGAGTTGTCATTGTATGTACATAAAACATTCTCATTTTGTCATTTTGAGTAAAATTCTGTGGTTGACAGTGTAGACAGTATTACCCAAATTGGCTGTCTTTAAACCCACATTTCTTGTCTGGGATTAATACAAAAAGTAAACAGATACAACTTTTTTTTCTTATCTTATGAATGTATTCAGCTTTTTCCTCACCTAGCCAAATCAATTTAGTTTGTCGTATTCCGTTTGGTTTCAGTCACATCTGAGAAGTTTAGCTGGAATCTCTTGAATTGAGCACACAGCCAAATATAATCTGGAGTCTGGTAAGAAATTTCCTTTTGTATTGGATTTTTTCCTTTTGACTTGTTCACAAAGTTTTAGTCAAACTTTGCTTTCGGAAAAAAGATGATGTTGGTTGGTATATACTGTTTTCAGACCGTTGTAAACAGCCTTTGCTTCCATATCTACAATAATGTTGTCTTGACGTTGATCCGGGCAGAATATAATTAATAAGACAAATTGGCTTAACGCATTCGTTCACACATATTAACCCAACTAACTTATTTTCCTAGTTGATTAATCGAATGGTTATTTTTTCGATTAATAATTTAGTCTATAAAATGTTATAAATGATAGCAAATGCCATCACAAGTTACCAGAGTCCAAAGTGATGTCTTAATGTGCTTGCTTTATCTGACAAGTAGCCAAGATAAACTAAATGATTCTTATTAATATCTATATTATATATTATAAATCACACATGAACCAAATATTTGAATTTAACTGCAAACTTATTACGTAGCAAACTTTTGTTATTTGTACTTGATAAAAAATCTAGAATTTGATAGTCTAATCGATTGATCATTATTAATGATTGCAGCCCTAAATCATACACACACACACACACAATAAATATATATGTATATATACATATATTGTGTGTGTGTGTGTGTGTGTGTGTACAGTCTGTGTGTATGCACTGCATGTACTTCTCGGCGTGCGTGTGAGTGTCTCATACATGCACATGTGCATGCATGCGCATGTGATCCGAGCTGTGAAATCCCTCATTATATCAGACTGTGTCTCTGTCCAAGCGACCCCAGCTGACAGACAGGGGCGGGCTCTTGTTGTGCTTCTCCACCTGTCGATCTCTGATCTGCTGCTGTCACGGTGGCCTGCATGGTTACACCTGTACAGTGGGGACGAGGAAGGAGGAAGAGGAAGAGGGGGGAAGACAGAGGAGGGAGAAGAAGAGAGGAGAAAGGAGGAGAGGGGAAGAGAGAGGTGAAAGGAGGAGGAGAGGAGGAGCAAGGAATGAGAGGGGAAGAGAGGATAAAGAAAATATGGAGGATGAGGAAGGAGGAGGAAGGGATGATGGGGAGAGAGGGGAGAAAGGAGGGGGTGGGGAGGAGGACGAAGGACAGAGAGGAAGCACAGCTAGACCCTGCTCACAAAGAAAGGCTTGGGATCTTCGCCTACTGAGTTGAAAATAAAAAATAAAGACCCCTCAAAAACGACAACAACAACACAGAGGCAACCACCAATAGAGGCTATAAAAAACAACCAAGTCTGTCTGCGCTCGGGGCTCTCAAAGCACAAGGATTCAGCCTCCCAGCCGGGACTCTTAAGCAATTACCAGCGTCATATGTGCTGTGCCAGGGGAGGCCATTACCTTAAATAGACTCAGTGGTGATATGGATCTGAGCTCGTACAGATGTCTGCCAGCCTGTCCACGACCCAGCTGACTGTTCAAGCTTCTTCTACTTGTGTTTTGTTTGTGTTTTCCTCGATGCGTGGGCTGCTCCAGAACCTCGTGCAATTGAGCATTTTCTTGAAATCCCAAGATCTATGTTTTGTATTTCCCTGTTTAGTTGCAGAGCAGACGCCTTCATCCGAAACGATTTGCAGTTCAGTGCATGTCGTCAAGGCGCTGTCATTTTTGGCACCTGCTGGATGGATAAATTGTAATTGTATTGTTTTTAGTTTAGGCACAACTCTGGAGAGAGAGAGAGAGAGAGAGAGAGAGAGAGAGAGAGAGAGAGAGAGAGAGAGAGAGAGAGAGAGAGAGAGAGAGAGAGAGAGAGAGAGAGAGAGAGAGAGAGAGAGAGAGAGAGAGAGAGAGAGAGAGAGAGAGAGAGAGAGAGAGAGAGAGAGAGAGAGAGAGACTAGGCCACAGAAATGAAGGTGAACGAAAGAGGGAGGGCTGCAGTAAAGCTAAGTGATTGTGCGCACCAAAACCAACCAATCTGGTAGCCTAATCCTGTTTGCATGGCATTGACATATGAGGTGGATAATTAATTTTATCCAAAGAATGATTTAAAAGCAAATATGTGAATCAATTTGTTGAAAAATGTGTCAAAAATGTGTTCAAACATTGAGCAAACGTATTTAGGACACAAGAGAACAGACACCAGGCTGGAAAGGCTGTATTGGTGAGGGTGTTTGACTCCGAGCCTAAACGTTCTGGGCACTATTGCCAATGTCCCCAGTAGGCGTCTTTGAGCCAGCACCTTAACCCCCACCTGCTCCTTAATGACGTATCTGAATTAAGTCAAGTCACTTTGAATTACAGCGTCTGTTAAATAGTGTAACTCTCACCAGAAACAAATCTATGACGAGAGAAATAAAGATTGAAAAGGTTTTCTAGGAAGAAAATAATTATTCATCTTATTTATAAGGAAAACAGGAAAGACCCCAAAGACTTCAATGTCGCTGTTACCCCTGTTTGACCCTCCATAAATAAAAGTGATATAAGAGTATGTGACCGTGGGTGTCACCTGTTCACTGCAAATGATTTTCCATGCTAATGAATGCTACGTGCCGTAACTAGCTGACAGAATGCATGTGGGTCTTAATTGTATACGACCAAATAGCACTTTGAATATCAAAGACATTATAGCTGGAGCATAAGGTTTCTTATGGTGCTTGCCATAGGAAACAATGAAGAGTTGTATCAGTAATGCAAGGATATGTATTACTATTGAATATATTGAATCAAATCATAATTTTCCCACTCTTCCATCAGCAGATGTTTATTGTTTCGCTCTTTTCCGGTTAGTTACGTCGTCTTCGGGCTGTATGAGTTAGTTCAGCCCCACTGGAGCAAATTTAGAGTGGACGCCCCATGTATAATATGTCACACACGTCAATCACTTGACACAAGTTCAATGTTAATCTGAAGAGCTCGCCATGATCAGCCCCTCTGATACGCGCCGATGTAAATAACCCATCTTTCCCTCAGCAATCCAGAGACGGCTTTGGCCTCTTAGCCCATTAAAACCAACCATCCCAGCATTATTTATCTGCTTCATTGGTAACACGTTACAATAGCGGTACATTAATTAACCGTTAAATAACACAAGCTAATGCAGGAATAAACATTATTATAAAGAATTAGAGTCAACCCTAACCCTATTAGTTAATATAAACATTAATACCTTGGTTAACATGAACAGCATTAGTAAATTAAATCTAGACTGTTAGTTAATGCTTATTAGTGCATTAACTCAAGTAAATGAATGGTTAATGAATGGTTAATTAATGTACCCTGATTGCAAAGGGTTACCGCTTCATTGGTTCTCTGAACGATTTTGTTTAAAAAAAAGTGTTCAATAATTAATAAGTAACTTGGTAATTAATTAAGTAATTAATTAACTCAGATACTTTTACACCATAACACCATAACTACATTTTCTGCAGCTCCGACAACAAAATGCGTCGTCAGCGTTAACCCCTGTAGCACTCCACACTGTAATTCAGCTCCAAATTGTGGCACCATGGTGTCGCTGTGGCAACTTTGCCTCAGTACCTTTTCTAAAAGTGGAAACAAAAGTGATGCATGGTGTCCTTTTCTTTGGAGAGCAGAACACGCATGCTGGTAGTTCTGCCTGAGGGCATTTGTGTCTTTGAAAAACTGAACGACTGGGAGTGAAAAGACACAATGGTCTTGCTATAAAAGAGAAACCAAAAGTGCGATAAGGACATGTGAGGTTAGGTGGTGTGACTCAACTCGAAATGAAATTGACCATTTGTTGATATTTCTGTTCATCAATGTGTTGAAAAAATCCAAAATGTGCAATCAACACAACACACACCACACAAATGATCTCCACAAATAACTTAAATTGGATTTTATATTTTTTCATTGTAATGTTCTTTATGTATTATATGTTCTTTCTATTTTTAATTCTGGTTGCATCAAATTTTGCATCTTGAAAACACAACAAAACAAATGGCCTGTAGAGCAGAAATACAGTTGAGTTTTGTTCCACCGAATATGGCAAGTAAGGCTTCGTATTTCATACCGGTGGGAATAAGAGGATATAAAATAGCGAGTAGTAAGAGATAAAGGCAATAAATCACTCATTATAAAAAATAAAAAATAACCATTATTCCAACTAGAATAAATACGAGATTCATGGCACAAAATCCCATCTCCTGCAGCCATTGCAATGTCACAGCGTTCCTAAAGATACAGTTATGACCTTCCGTCTCTTCGGGCCGTTACTTAAGGTCGCACCGAGATCAATCATCGAGGTAGAGCATTTCATTGAGCACACTGGGAGCTCGGTTTATTTCCCCATCGAGCAAAAGCCCTGCGCGAATCAACTTATCTTTTAAAAGGAGTCGTGGAAGAGTAAGTGCTTTTGGCGGTGGTGCAGTTGGGCGTGGGGGAATTGTTTCCGTTTGTTTTCGCGTCACCATGGAAATCATATAGCGCGTGAACCTTCCGCCGATATCTGTTACCTTGATCACCCCGCTTCATGGCTTATCAACATTAACATGGCGCAGGTCTTTTGAATCTCGCACACATTAAGATGAGCCAAAATGGAGTGTCACGTTGCATTTTACGATAATTAATCATATAACACAGGCCTCCTTTCTGTCTCCCAGCCCACCAGCGCACATCAATAGCTTGAGAGAAGTTGTATATGAGAGAATTCCATGTCAATGTTCTACGCTTATTTATTTATTTGTAAAACCTTACATCATTGCTCTTGTCGTGGTTCAAAGTATGCCGTTTGACAGGTTAAAATGTCAAACGCCAGTCCCCGAATCCATCAAAGTATGTTCAAATGTAAGAAAAAAAGAGAAATGGTCATTTATACCAGACTGGAGATTCAGGAACTTAAGATGTGTAGAGTAAATGAGTAGCATCAATTTTGTATAACGTATTATCATTTTATTTTAATGGCACTACCGCAATGCTGGTTTACCTTGGGTATTTCGTTATATACTACCTAAATCGAGAATACATGCAGACATGTATTTTCGCTTCCCCAGTTATTTGACTTTACCTGTTTCTTTTACTCTCAGCCACTCCATGTTCAAGAGTGACCTAGTCAAGTTTTATCCCCTTCCAGCCCGTTTTCCCCTTGAAACCTCAAACCCATTATCGTAACGACGTATGATTTTACAAAATGGATAGTCCTGAGGAATCGCCGATTGTTCAGCCACAATTTGTTACGTACAAAGCCGTCTCTCTCTGCCCCCTTGCCATGTCAAGACATCTCATCTAATGGCCAAAGTGCTGCTCCTCCGGACATTCCTCCTAAAAGGATGACCACTTCAAAGGTGCCTAAATAGCCTCGCATTTGGTCCTGGGTTATGTAAAAAAAAAAGGCCATGCCATTTCAATCGGTTGCTTTGGGTGTATCGGGTCAAATTGCAGACGTGACACTGCATGTCTATTCTGCATTCAGGACGATTTAGTGGGTCTTGGGGGGATGAAAATGGTGAAATATCCAGAAGTTTCTGCATGTACTGTTGAAAGTGCACACTTCTGATAGGGATAGGGTGGGATTGTAAGAAACGGCCACAGAACGGAAGAGAGAGAAGACCATCACTTTCAGTCTGAGGTTTGGTTGAAGAAAGTAGGCAACCGGTACTTTTCATGCTAGGAGAGGCGGCACAGAAGCTGTTTTATCCTGTTGTGGAAAGTACAATGCTTAAACTCTTCACAAGGAATAGTATAGGCGTAAAGATGAAGACTTCTATCTGAATCTCTCTGGGTGATCCTGCCCTGTTCCACCTTGATTCCCAGGCCTGAATCTTTGTACATACTGGTGGCACAGAACATCGGATCGCCTTTCTAAAGAACAAGAGTCTCTTCAGAAGACTCTCTGTGTTTTTCCACGCTTATTTCATTCATATAGCATAAAAGGCAAGATATTAATTATAATTCTTCTAAGGGAATAGTACAATTATCCCACATTCCCTGGATGTGATGCCACAGGATGGGTATGGGGTAGGAGCTGTATCACAATGGGGACCTATGGAGCTTGCCAAAAGAGGGGCCGGCCCTGTTCAGGGGGGTCTGGGCTTCACCATATACAATAGTTCCCGTACCTTTTTTGGACAGTGGCCCCATTTTCAGGTCCAAAGAAATTCTTGAGACATCCAGTGTCATCCATTGATGTGCAATCTGCTTCCCAATCGCCATACATTGTTTTAACCCAGTCAACATCTGGCCGTAATATCAACGTCCTGGCGAAGTTAATAGTTGGAGTTTGTGGCTTAGGGCAACTAATTATTATGCACTCTCTTTGTCTATGAGGGACCTTACCCTTCAAATATACATAGTTTATAAGACAGAAATCTCAGACAACCGTGTATGCATTTCAGGTGACCCCAAGTGGCATCCGCAGATAAAGGTTGGGAAACAGTGGACACAGGCCAAAACACAGAAACTGGCTTTGGCTTAAAGGTGGTGTGAAAAAATGGGAACCACTCCTCCAGAGATAACTACTATAATAGTGTTTCCAATTCATAAATGAAATTGACGAACTTCAACAGTCATTCATCTAAAATCAGGTCCTCCTCGGGTAGAGTGGCCTCGATATTTGAAAGCTCAGTGTGTGTTTGTGTGTGTGTGTGTGTGTGTGTGTGTGTGTGTGTGTTGTTGCAGAAAGTCTTAAATAAAGAGAACAGATTTGGGTTGCCTCAAGATTGTATTGCAATACAGGAGAGACACATTCACAAAAACGTTCACAAGTGATTCATTTGAGACTTTGATGAGTCTGAAGCAATACTATATTAAAGGATTAGCTACCTCATTATATCATAACACTTAATGTTAATATTTCCATTACAGTGTGTGTGTGTGTATTGAGAGTGCATGATCAAACAGCTGATGAATTCTGTTTGTCTCATGTCACTGTGGTGCTATCAGTCTCTCTCTCTCTCTCTCTCTCTCTCTCTCTCGCTCTCTCTCTCTCTCATCCATAATGACATTTAATGTGTTGGGGGCCTACAATGAATGACTGGAATTATTGACCACAGAGTGTAGTGCCTGACATTATACACTATTAAGTGTACTGGTGACAATTCAAGAGTGGCGTGTGTGCACGTGTGTGTGTGTGTATTAGCTTTATTCTGTGTGCTACATTCCACACAGATGCTCAGGACAATTCACTTTGAATGCTTCTGGTGTGTGTATGTGTGTTTCAGCTTTCATGCGCTGCATTCCTCACTCATGCACGCTCATCCCTGCGCTCACGGCATTTCACTTTGTATGCTTCTGTGCATGTGCACGAGTGTGTTGTGTGTGTGTGTGTGTGTGTGTGTGTATTATGCGTGCACTTGTGTGTGTTTAGTGTGTGCACTTGTGCCTACGTGTTGATGCACGTGTTGTACGTGTGTGTGTGTGTGTGTGTGTAAACGTCTCGTTAGTGAGAGGAAATTGTCATGTTTGATTGTGTCCTATTGAACAATCATGGTTGTGTCAGTGAAAATGCATCAACGTTGTTGTTGATGGTTTCAACATGCTGCCAGCAGTGTTGGCACCAGTGTTGTGGGAGGATTAATTGACACCAGTGAATTTGCAGCCTCTGACACTGGTAAATATTTAGTATGTATCAAACTAAAGGCCTCATACCAACCACAGTTGTTATTGCCAAATTATTGGATTAATGAATGACATAGATATTGTAAAGATCTATACAGTACAACAAGAGGAAGCACAGTAGTTGTTTTGTATTTGATATCAACAGCTTTTTTATGTATGTTTATGCTGATAAAAAGAATAATAAAAGAATCTGGATATGTTGACTTTTATGTCAGTTGTTGGGTAAATCTGACGGATGGATACATATTCTATCAATTTGAGATTACGCAGATCGTAAGGAGCTAGGTAGCTTGCATTTGCATCTACAATTCAGCCTTAGAAATTGCAGTCATTCTTGCCACATAAGATAGTTCATGGATACAATCACAATCTTTATATGCTTCACCGTTGTCATAACTACCCTAATTTACCTTTCAAGAGTTGCCTCCACTGGCTGATACCGCTCATATGGCAAATCAAATTTGAGTACACGCACACACGCACGCACGCACGCACACGAACACGCACATACACAATCCATGTCATACATGTTAGACATCCTCAGCGTCACTGTCTTTATAATCACAGGTTAACCTGCAGACATTTACCCTTCCTCTTCGACACACAAAACCGTTTTTTAAATGGAAAACCCTTTGCCATATTGGCCAGTTTCCAGTTGAAACGAGCTGCCTCTTGCCCAGCACTACGTTGGATATGCCATTGGTTTTTCAGATGTAGTGTGATCAGCCATTAGCAATGGCAATGCTCTCATGAAAGGTTATGGTTGTTTGGACAAGGACGCTAACTATGACAGCACAGGATGAGGACGAGGGCACCAGACAGGAGTGTGTGTGTGTGTGTGTGTGTGTGTGTGTGTGTGTGTGTGTGTGTGTGTGTGTTAATGCGCCAAAAGGGTGCACTGTTTCCAGAGTCAATGGGACATCCAGACTAAGAACCCCGGGGACCTCAATGCCGTGGCTATCGAAAATGCCGCGTCCGTGTCGGGGGGGGGGGGGGGGGACGGGGGGGGGACGGCGTTAAGAAAACGTTGCTGAACGGAAGACCTTTACCATGAAAATTACACTTTTACATTTAGTGAAACGCTGCTCTTGTTGTTCAAATCGAATGGTGTGAATAAACTGCGGGGGTGGAAAGAATCTAACTCGGCAGAGAGCAAGAGAGTCCACTCACAGATCTTTTGAGATCAATACGCAGCTGTTTGCTCAGCTGTCTGAAACAACACATGTTGCTTCCCCTCCACTATTGTGTGTGTGTGTGTGTGTGTGTGTGTGTGTGTGTGTGTGTGTGTGTGTGTGTGTGTGTGTGTGTGTGTGTTTGTGTCATAAACTGTAAAAAAAAAAAAATAATAATATGGATGTAGCATCCGTGGTTTATGCTGGAAACAATCTATATTTGGCACAGTGTACAACATTGAAGGCAAGACTTGAATGGCCGACTCGCATCAGTCTATGCCCAAAACACATTATCAGTTTTTAATGAAAAATCATTCTCATATATTAAATAATTTCATGAACTAATCAGACTAAAACATGAATCGTGCGATTGGTAACATTTTTATTTTTATTTGTTTATTTTTATTTAATTCAACAATAAGGAACAACAGGTTAATGTAATGTTAATAAAGTAAAGTAAAAGGGGAATAATGAAGGGTTTCCTGAACGAGTAATGTCACAAAAACACATGATTTAATCCACACAAACTCTTAAACCCACACAAGCCAACACAAGGTCAAGGAAATACATCAAGTATTATTATTATTTTTTGGTGGATACATGTCCTCAATGCAAAGAGCAGGTAGCTTCGTTTTGCAGTTCAAATCCCTCCACTTGCCTCCAGCCTCTATGGCACCACAGTGGTGGGAGAGAGGCAGCTCGGGTGGCCGGTTGTCCTTCCAGTTGTTCTGGACCACCACCTTGTCGATGGTGGTCCAGAACCAGAACCCCATCAGTCTACTCTGTCTCAGACCGATCCAGAACCGTCCAGTACTCCCAGTCACGTTTAGCAGTCTTTCCACTTCCGTTTGCTCTACCTCTCCCCTCATGAACAGAAGTCCTCTGTGGTTCTCCTTGCAGTAGTCGAAGGCCTTTTCCCAGGTTTGGGGGACAGGGGTGACGGTGATTCTGGTATCTCCTTAGGTGGGAAACATAAATGTTAAGGAAAAATATTTCCTCTTGGAGCAATTTAGCACATTAGACTCCCACATGAGATGAGTTTGTTAAAATGTTGAAACTCACCTTTCATACAAATAACATTCTTTTCATTTGTACAGTGATCTATTGTCAAAGAGCCAATGAGATCTAAAGAAGCACATGTTGCGTCGTCGCTGCGTCTTTCGAAGTTAAAGTTCCTGAATGTGGAGCACTGTCCGTCGTCCCACTGGTACTGATCATGCTTCAGCCCAATCCAGAACGTCCTGTTGGCTCCTGCTTTGATGACCTCCTCGTTCTGTGTTTGGTTGTTGATGCTGACCAGGTCAGTGTAATGCTTCCTGCAGTATAGGCGAGCTTCACACCAATCTTTCTTCTTTTCAATGAGCTGGTATGCAGCTAGGAAACACACACACACACACACACACACACACACACAAGTATATATATTTATGATTATTGATATAATGTGTATACTTATTTAGAAACTTGAAAGCAAAGCAACACAAATAACATTACTTACTTGCATTGTAGCACATGAAATAATTTGTTTCATTGCATGGAAATCCTTTCCATTCATTATTGTGAATCGTCTCACATATTTGTTGATTGGTTATGTTCACTTCTGATGTCAGGCTGAACGTCATTTGGTCTCCATTTGACCATTCACTTTGATTTTGATTTGGGTTTTTATGAAAGCCTAAATAGACACTGATAAACTTATTGATTAACATTGGTTGAATCAATTTGACATCATAGTCATTGTTTACAGTCACAAGATAAGAATTGTTTTCTTCACACTTGGTTTTTGCTTGAGCCCAGTTCATTCCATCCCTTTGCTCTTGCGGTGGAACAAAAAACGTTCTTAGATAAATTGATGATGTTAAGCGGAAACCTGCAACAAAGAAAAACCACAAATACAATTCAGGAAGACCATTTGAATTAGCAGCCAGGGCAACACATTGTATCTTGGCGGTATGGTTCTGTTGGTGGAAACTCCCTGCCCCTTCGAGCAGCCACGCCCGAACGGGCAGGGAGCACAGCAAACAAACCCCCAATAGGAGAACAGAGATATTCACGTCAAGTAAATGATTATTAACAATTCATAAAGCCCTCAAAGGTATTACATGTAATTTCTGCTGCTAGGGGTCGCTCAATCAAAACAATTACAAAAGCCGCACGTTGGCAACGTTGTTTTTGTTACGTTTATTAACTTAGAAAGATGTTGGATTTTCAACAGATATTCACGCTCTGAATTACAGCCATGTGACGCAGGGAACTGAGGAGGAGGAGAATTACAAAGTACCCTTCACTAAACAACAGCCTTGCTAAAATGCTATTTAACCGGAGACGTCTCACGTTCATAATGGATTAAAATGACTGTTTAGAAGTGTATCCAACTATCTCTGCAACAGTACAAAGCAGGTAAAGAACTGCGTGGCCAGTGTAACCCACATAGACTGTTTATATTACTGGCTGAACTGACTTAACATAGACTGTTTATAATACTGGTTGATCTGACTTTACATAGACTGTTTATATTACTGGCTGAACTGACTTAACATAGACTGTTTATAATACTGGTTGATCTGACTTTAAATAGACTGTTTATAATACTGGTTGAACTGACTTAACATAGACTGTTTATAATACTGGTTGATCTGACTTTACATAGACTGTTTATAATACTGGTTGATCTGACTTTACATAGACCATTTATAATACTGGTTGAACTGACTTAACATAGACCGTTTATAATACTGGTTGAACTGACTTAACAGACTGTTTATAATACTGGTTGAACTGATTTAACATAGACTGTTTATAATACTGGTTGAACTGACTTAACAGACTGTTTATAATACTGGTTGATCTGACTTTACATGTGTGCATTAGTGGATATTTTTGTTGGTGTGTGCAGGAGCGTTATAATGAGCTATCTTGTATATGAAATGCGCCGTGGCATTATGTGTCCGAGAAGCTTAACCCTCTCATGGACGCAGACATCAAAGTCCTCCACTGGCCAGACTGAGCTCCACACGCAAGTTTTGTAATGAAATTACAAAACAACACAAAACGTAACACGGATACAACGTTAAAAACAGTAACTCTCTCCGTAAACTTGAATCTGCATGAGTCACACGTTAGATCGACTTTCACCGGCAACGGTGGCGCAGACAGCGAGTCCACGTTACGTCACGACGTCATCAAACGACCTCTTTTGTTATTGGTTTGATCGAGCGACCCTCGCGGCAGCAATTAAGTATACCTTTAAAATAACCAGCGCTAAAGAAGGCCATCATAAGAGCACAACAAAGGTCAAGAGCCCCAGATAATCATCTGAGGGGTAGAATTAGACAAAGAAAGTTCACTATTAGAAGAACGCTAATCAAACTAATTACGTTTTAAGCTTTAGTTTTACAAATTATGATTGTGATGCCCTTTGTTCTTCCAGAGGTGATGGACCATAGAGAAGTTATCAGTTAGCTTGATGGGCTAATAGGTGAACGTTTTAATATTCCTTGCATTACAGTTTCACATTCAAAGCAATAATTCACAGTAATAAATTGACTTTAACAAAGTATCCAGTGGCAGGGGTTCCTCTTTGGAATTTCATACACATTCACAAAAATATTATTGAGCTGCAATGAAAAATCTAGAGATCTCAATCATTGGACTTACTTGGACTCAACAGCAGAAGCAACCACAAAGAAGAGGGGCCCATGTTCTCAGGAAGATTCAATGTTTTGATAGAAAATAAACTGCTGTGAGAGATAGAGAAATAGAGGAAACCTTCTTTGTTGGTACATAGAATCCACATTATCGCTAAACAATTGATTCGTCCCCAAAACTAATTTGAGTATAATCAGGACACATGCATACTCGTTTATAATAATCAATATGTTGTTGCTTGACTTTGAAATGTATTAAAAGGAAGACTTCGGGACTTTTCAACCTGGAGCCTATTTTCCGATCATTTTGGGTATGAGGGACTATTCTGAGATTTTGAGTGTGAGTGTGAACGCTGAAACGGATTTCCTGCGTTGTTGCAGGATGTTTCCCTATTTTCATTACAATCTCAACTCTCCTTCACCTGAATCTTGTAGATAACACTAAACTAGGCTTTCCGTAATGTGTAATAGAGGGTGGGTGTGTGTGCGCCAGTTTATCTTTCTCATGAACTGGCGCAAACAACATCGTTTTACTGTGCTGGTGAAAGGGAAAAGCTGGGCACAGCCAATCGAAGGTTTATGCATCCTTTGTGTGCTATGTCTGTCTGTCTCTGTCTGTCTCTCTGTCTCTCTCTCTCTCTCTCTGTGTCTCTCTCTCTCTCTCTCTCTCTCTCTCTCTCTCTCTCTCTCTCTCTCTCTCTCTCTCTCTCTCTCTCGTCCATATATAAAGGAAAATACAGGCCCACAACAAATATAAGTCAATACATTTCTAAATGTATAAAATTGGGTTAGGATAGAATAGTAGAACATTAACTTAGGCTCTAGCTACACAACAAACTCCAGATCTCACTCACGTTTCCACCGTTCGTCTCCTGCATCAACTCAACTCTCACAGAGCGAGACTTGCTTGGCCACAATAACAAACAGACCGGATCAAGCGAAAGATAAAGAAACAAGGGTTATTTGTCTGTAGGGATTGTTCCCACAATGATAGAATATAATTGGGGTAAAAGAAGCACTTTTAGAGGACGTACATTAACAGGCGCTATTGCCCCAAAAGAATTAGTTTGCGTCCTGCTTCACGGATTTCGGCTACAGCATTCTCGCTGAATACTGGACCTTAAAATGGTTGTCCGCATTAGTCCCTTAGACCCAAAATGATCGGAAAATAGGCTCCAGGTTAAAATAAGGTTTTCCCTTAGCTGCAAGACTCTGAAGACAGGATATGTGCTTACTATTCTGTCAGTACATTATTTTATAAATAGGTAAAAACAAATTAGGTATACATTCTGTTTTCTTACCTGATCCAAAAAGGTCTGTGTTCTCTGCAGCAGAAATGCTCAGAATGTATTCTTGCTTCCGTGATGATGAACACTTATATTACAACGTGTATGTAAATATATGAAAATGACTTCGCAGTTGCCAAAGATTATCCATTCGATCATGTGCACATTGCCAAGGAAAGCCCTTAACAATGCAGGGATTGTAAATGTGCCTTGACAATACAGGTAGAAACAAATTGACTATCCATGTTCCTTTTCACTGTATTGTGGTTAAAAATGATCAGGCGGCACAGTTTGGTCTAGAAGGAAAAGAAAAGGTATATTTTTGCTGCACAATCATAATTGTGGAAAAATAATAAATTTGTATTCTTATTTTTGGTTTCTTGTTTGCACTTTTGAGGAAGCCTGAAACTGAAACATTTCACTGCCATTATTGACATCTGCCCATCGTTACATATATACATACATGTATATGACGATACACACACACACACACATGTACACTGTACATGTGTTCTCCAACATCCATGTTACATAAGATGTCTGATCTACTCAATCATTTTTCTATTTTCATTGTCTGTTCCTCGTATTCACTCAGCTTTCTCCTTAAAACATTTAACTGTCTTACCCTAAAACTTCCATTTGGAGGAAATCCAAATGTTTCCCTTAATTGTAGTTCTTATATCAATTAGCAAGACCGCGTTTGTGGACCATTATTATGGCAGGACACAGTGGGGTGCCGGCTGGATGACAATGTTACCATTTTTTCACTCTGCGGTAATGGGACAGAAGCAACAAAAACATTGATTGGTCCACATATACTTTCTGGAGCATTTATCAAAAAAGTTACATTTCTACATATTATTTGTATTATTATTATTACTATTTAAAATAAATCAATTTGTATTTTGCTTTTGAAGCCAGAAAGAAAATTGTGCAAAGCAAATTTCAATCAAAATAAATGTAAATCACGTGCTAACAGATCCCTGCTTCCAGCAACATGATTGGTTGAAACAAATATGAATTAAAAGCAAGTCAAATGACCATTTAATCTCAGCCAGATTGAACTCATCTGCCATCAGATTTGAGATATGAATCTCAAATCAATCTCAAATGCCATTGATAATAAGTTATTTGCATGTGTGTTGTGCTGCTGGCATCAATTGAATATACAAGTAGACAGGGGCTCTGATAGAGTTCACCTTAACCAGTAGTTACATCTGTCTGCCTGTCTGTCTATGTCTATCTGTGTATTGATCTATGTATCTATCTGTCACTCTATGCATATCTCTTGATCAATCTATCTTTATGTCTATCTGGGGATCTGTCTGTCTGTCTGTCTACAATACACTTGGGCAGTCTTTTTGTTCATATGAGGACCTTTCAAACCTTTATCATTTTTTAAGTCAACAATGCTCCCTCAACTATATCTATAGATATAGAAACATTTGCAATCTCCTGCAATCAGGCAACCCCCAAGTTCAGGAAACTCGTGTGTGCACAGCTCAATATCCAGTCCCCAAGCACCTCATCTCCAAGAATGGCATGCATGTCCTGCACAGGGGGTGATATTAGGGAATAAAGAATAGTGAATACCCTCTATTCATATGTCCACAGGTTCACATTCGACTTTCAAATAAGATTGCTGTTCTGCGATCAAGGCATATAAACATGCAAACATCCTCACAGCTGTTGTTCGTGCGGTGAAGAGAAAGAGGAAGTTGATAGAAATGGGACCTTTTCATGCTGAGCTGAAGAGCCATTTGTCTTTTTTGTCCATCAACATTTATCAAACTGGGTTAGTGTTGTTCAGGAACAAGTATCTCCCCACTGCAACTTAGATTTGCCAATGTAGCAACATGGAAAAGAAAGTGACAAAATGAAAAGGTAATAGGCTTCTAAAAGTCTGAAACAAGGAGATTTGTAAGAACATACTTTAGTGGAATTGGTTAGTTACTAAGTCTCACATACACACACACACACACATTATCTCCCACTCGCCCCCATTATTAAATGACATCACAATTCAAACGACACTGTTATGTTTCCAAAATGACATCATTATGTTAGCTTTTAATGGAGCTAGTATACGACTCATCACACAAATCCCCACATTTAGAGGTATGAGTTCCTTTTCCAATGGGCCCTTTTCCCAGAGGTGCCATCTTAGGAGTAAGACTAATCTTGGCTCCAGAAGTTTGACAATTCTAGAGCCAAACTTCTGGGGGTAGACCGCACTGCGCCTGGGCCGGGAACCAGAAACACGTTCTTCACAAAGATAATCACGAGTGGAAAGATGGACGTTACCGAAGACGATTTTAACAAATGTGTTGCTACAGTCGCCAGTCTACTTCCCAGATTCTATTTTGAAACCATTACAGACACTCTGTCTGAGGACGTCGGTGTCTGGACAGGATGGTTTAGCTTGTTTTCCCACAGGCTATGGGAAAAGTTTAGTTGACCAGTGCTCGCCGAGTTTGCATTCGCTGTTGGCCAGAAACACAAGTCTTTGCATTCCAATTCCAATATGGCAGCCGGTGTGGTACCGGTAGTACTTTAGATGAACATCTAAAGTATGATTTGTGAGACTATCATAGGACAAACACAGGGGATACCCATAACACTAAATAGGGGTCTGTTCCTTGAATGTACAAGGGCACATGTTCCATGGTCCATGTGTGATGTATTCACTCGTTTTAGTCTACTTTAGTGCCCTGGTACAAAAAAAGTAACAGTCTAATAATAAGTAGTATGAGCCATACCTGTGTTTGTCTTATGACGATGCCTGTCACGAGGGTCTACACACACAGACACACACACACACACACACACACTCAAAATCCACAAATGGCTAGGTCCCAAACTGACCTGTGAGTAGAAGCACTCTCCTCATGTATATATCCATAAGAGGCCACATTGTCAGCGCTTAACATAAACAAATGCTCTTATTTGGTTGCCAGTGGCAAGTGTACGGGCGAATGTGTGTGTGTGTGGGTTCATGTCTATGGAAGTGCACATAGAGATAGCTGTGCACGAATGTTATCTTTTGTGTGGTCACCTGCACTTTGCATGTCCCTGTTGTGTTGCTATTTGTGTTTGCGTGGGTGCATGTGTGTGTGTGTGTGTGTGTGTGTGTGTGTGTGTGTGTGTGTGTGTGTGTGAGAGAGAGAGAGGAAGATTGAATGTGTGTGTGTGTGAGAGAAAGACAAATGTAATGTGTGTGTGTCTGTGTATGTGTGTGTTGGAGAGAGGAAGATTGAATGTGTGTGTGTGTGTAATAGAGGGTGTGTGTGCGTGTGTGTGTGTGTTTGAGAGAGAGAGGAAGATTGACTGTGTGTGTGCATGGAAAAGCTGGGCACAGCCAATCGAAGGTTTATGCATCTTTTGTGTGCTATGTCTCTGTCTGTCTCTTTGTCTCTCTGTCTCTGTCTCTCTGTCTCTCTCTCTCTCTCTCTCTCTCATCCATATATAAAGGAAAATACAGGCCCACAACAAATATAAGTCAATACGTTTCTAAATGCATAAAATGGACCTTTGGGGCATTCAATAATGAAACAATAGAAGGAAAAATAATGACACCTTCCAAAAGAATAGCAGAACATTAAATTAGGCTCTTGTTAATGTATTACATTATACAATTACAATTCCATTCAATCCATTGACATGTTAATGGCTAGTGGCATTACAATCTGCCCATGGTCATTTAAAGATTATAATGCAAATATACAGATAATGACTGGAATATGAATAAACACAATCACGTATACAACAGCTAACACTTGGAGCACATAAATAAAGAGAGACCATTTTAAAAGTTTTTTAGAGGTTGTAAACTAACTTGCGGATGTTATTCATAATGAGCTGAATGGGATGAACTAGAAAGTGTGTGAGAAAACGGAATAGAAAAACAGGCAGATAGACAAGGCAAACAGGAAGCAAGCGGGCGAGGGATATTTGAAAATGGCAACAAGGTGAAAGTGGAGAACAAAAACCTGACCATCGCTCCGTTGCGCCTTAGCACACACTTTTTTTTTGTTTTCAATTTCAATTATCACCACACGACCAAAAGGCTTTTATTTGTTTGTTTCACGTTTTTGAAAGCTTTTTGCATATCTTGCAAAATACATTTGCTCAGCCCGCTGTGGCCCGTACGAGGATGGCACATTGTGTATAGTTGATCTATTTATAGTTTATCATGTAAAGTTTATTAAGAAATCAGCGCAGCCTTTAGCAGAGTTATATCAACACAAATGTGCGTCATTGGCATTGATAGCAGTGCAAACGTTACTACGCAGAGGACAGAAGAACAACACTTTTCACTGTTAAAGTTGATATTTTATTTAACTGAAGGAATAGCGTTTATTAGTTGTGTGTGTGTGAGTGTGTTTGAGTCTGTGCACGCATGTGTGTGTGTGTCCGTGTATGTGTGGGTGTGGGTGGGTGTGCCATGCTCTAATTGCTACAGAGAGCAGGCTCCCAGGGGCCACCCTTCAGTTCCATCAGAAATATGCCAACTGACAAATTAAAATGGCTGCCATCCAAATAGTGTAATCCGCCCCCTTCTCAAAGTCTCCTTTCACTGTGTCCCCCTTGCCCACAATCAAAGGCTCTATCTGGATTGACTTTTGTTTTTCCCCTTAAAAAACAATGTCTTTCTCTTTCTCTCAAATGATCAGGACTTTGTTGTTGTTTTGTCTTTATTGTGTAATGTATCTCTGGCTCACCTAATCAACAATGATCTGTGAATGTGTGCACGTATGTATGTATGTATGCATGTATGTATCTTATGCGTACATGTTTGACTGGCAGCCACCCTGGTGTCCATCACAAATGGGACAATGAGGTATATGTGAATGATTTGAACCTTTGTGCAAGAAGGGACGGTACATACAAAACATGAAACCTCGGAAAAGATGCGCGAGAGCTGAGTTTCTCAATGGTGGCACAGATGGTGAGGAAAGCCACTGAGAAACACCACTTATGACAGCGAGAGAGAGAGAGAGAGAGAGAGAGAGAGAGAGAGAGAGAGAGAGAGAGAGAGAGAGAGAGAGAGAGAGAGAGAGAGAGAGAGAGAGAGAGAGAGAGAGAGAGAGAGAGAGAGAGAGAGAGAGAGAGAGAGAGAGAGAGAGAGAGAGAGAGGATGTCATGTAGATGATTTAAACAAACATTCATGTATAGTGGTATTCAACCAAATCTGCATTTTTGGTTGATGTAACGATTCAATTTGATGACATTCGAGAAAAGAAAAACATAAAAGAAAAAAAAAGAAAGTGGGAAATCTTTGGTCTTTTCCACGTTCTTTTTTGGAACCCCAGACTGTTCAGAAAGTAGGATGTATACAGTATATACAAATACAACTAAAATGTTCTTTATTTCATGTAGTTTTGGCTCTTGCCGAGTCGTCCCCTGATGTAACGTAACTTGACTAGAGCGTATTCTTAACGATACACAGCGGAGTTTGTGCCTGGAAATGTGGAGACTGTCAAACTCTGTTATTTTTTGGGGTTTAATTAAAAAAAGAACAACCCAGTCTAATCTTGTCCCTCGCTATCAAATTAGTGGTTGAAACAGCAAACAATAATGTCGCCTGTTCCACTGTTTCAGAGGGCTACCCTTGGGCCAAACACACTCTGCCGCAGCAAAGATTTTTAAATGTCACAGCGAAAGAAGTTGAAAAAGACCATTAGTGGTGACATTTTATTGAGTGTGTGGGGCATTGAGAACGGTGCACACACAAACACCCACACACACACACACACACACACACACACACATACCCACCCCCATCAACGAACCCACACACAGACACACACAAAAAAGATGTCAATTTCCCAATAACAAAACATAGGCCGCTAGTTCAGTGCATTTCAGGAACCACCTGCCCCACTAACTTCACACGCACACTGCAGCACAGCACACCTGGCACCCAACATTAACCATTGGTTCCCGTCTTGTTTGCGATGAGTCTTCAAAAACGCACAGATCTCAACTCGCAAATATGTATTCAGGCATTTTGCTCCCAAATCCTCGAAGGCAGTTCCACAGCTGCTTGATTTCACAGCAGACTGCCTTTGTTCGAAGTGCACTGCCAGGCTTTGGGATTGTGTGTATTCGGAGTGCGAATGGGTTGTTTAGTACCATTTTATGAACTGTAGGATTTCAGTAGTGAAGTTACAGGAGTAAGAACTGCGCTGTAAGTTTATTTAAGTGAGACCGCACCCATCTCCCCAAGTTTACTGTAATAACACATTCAAACCTTCAGAACGTAACTTTTGTTCGAAAAGTGATTTGCCCGCCTATTTTCTCCATTGACCACATTTTGATTAAGAAAGGAAACACCACTGTGTTGAATGATGTTGAGGTTCCATCTGCTCCTTTTCTCTACATTCATCATTCTAAACCAAGGTAATATGGTCGGTAGTGAAAATGAAACAGTGCATGTTTAAATAAGACAACCTAGGCCAAACCCTGACATATCTGCTAATCTATTCTTAAACATTGAAGGCCAAACGTCAACCAGTGGCATGTCCAGACTAAATTTGAATGGTTGGCCCAGGAGTGGCACAGAAAACCACAACAACCCTGTAACTTTGTAGAACGGGGACAAATATTGCATCCGCAATATGGCAAATATTCAATCTGATAATGAGCCCATTAACTAGCACAAAAAAAGGCAGCATTGTGTAGTTTAAACATAACTGTTGACGGTTAGGATTTGAACAAATTAAATCGTAACAACTGCCAGATTCAGTTAGGGTGGCACTCAGGTGGCCAGTTGTCCAACTTTAGGACACTCCCCTGCAAGGCGGAGATTTTTTAAACTGACAGTTAACCTGAGAAGGTCTGTCCTCAATGCCTTCTATTCTCGCCTCGTTCAATTCATTAATGTTGACCTTCAGCTTGGATGAGACTATCGGCAACAGCTGGTGAGATTACTGCTGGAGGTTATTCTCCAAAGTGGTGAAATATTAATCATTTTTTGAAAAACATTAAAGGTCCATTGAGGAGCATGACCCCTTCAGATTAGGCAAGATTTGTCAAACTCTGCACTGGTTGCGGGTGACCAGGAGTGAGGTAAATGCATTTACTATCATTATCTTACAACCAATATGCCATAAATCCACTGTCTTGAGTCCTTCACTAGATGTGTTCACTGTACTAAATATAGCACATGAGATGTGAAAATAGTATTGTACTATATATTAGGATTACAAATTAATAATGATTGTCAAATGCTTGTCAAATTTTGTCAAATGCTTGACAAAAGAATAATATACTGCAGAATTGAGAGTCAATAATCCTCCTGAAGTTGATATGTTACTTATAACATTTTCAGGGAATTTTTTTTATTTAGAATTTCACATTTCATATTAGCAGAGAACAAAAATGTCTGAATTCATTTTCCTAATTAAGATAACAGAAAAGCATTATCTTTTGCAACTCTGGTCTATTCATCTAAGATGCCCCTCACCCCCCCCCCCCCCCTCCTTTTTCTTTGTGATCCTGGTCCTGAAAACACAGTCTCTGGCTGAAGTTACTTTGAGTGTGACTTCGGTGATGACGTACATGATGTCGAAACGAAAATACAAGGAAGACTTTATTAACAGTAGCTTCACTGGAATGCAGAGGAGGGAGCTCAATGTGTCTTATGCGGTGAGCTGCTCGGTAATGAGAGCTTACAAATGAAAAGATTGGACAGACATCCCCAAACAAAGTATTCTCAGTATCAGGGCAAGTCAAAATACATTTTCTTGTGCAAAGAAGAGACTTTCAAGAGACATTTTTTGACAGCAGAAAAGCGAGTCAGTCACGGGTTTGTTTGTGTAGCATTCAAATCGTTTTTTTCGTGTCTGTTAGTTGGTGACTAGAGTGTTGCTAGCTGAGGGTTTTGCCTTACTGCCTCTATGTCCTTATTTTTCAGTTCATAGTGCAAGTTTGCAATCAGGTTGAGAAGCGTAACATTACACTCGATTTTTGCTGCGATGTACTGTTATTTGTCAGTAGTTCATAAATGTGATGACAATTTATGATGTATTATTGTAAGTTTGGGTCCCAGGGAGACATCAAATTTTTCTCTTGGGTCTAGAGCTGAAAAGGTTTGGGAACCCCTCCTGTAGCCTAATGTCCAGCCATGACATGTATGACAGAATGTCATGGCTGGAGATTATGTGAATCACAATAAATACAGTGGACACCACTCAGCATATAAAAAAAATAATAAGAACAACTATTATACACTTCATCACACTAAATGGGTTGCATTAAACAACCAATATTAACACATTTTGCATAGGAAAACATTAAGAAAAACAAAGTGCCATTTGGGAGCCGAAAGGATATTATTTGCGCAAAGATGTGTGTGTGTGTGTGTGTGTGTGTGTAGTGTGTAGTGTGAAGTGTGTCATGTGACATGTGACATGTGACACCACAGACAGCCAATGTGTTAGCATTCAAGGGGAGATAGTCTTGTTGTTAAGCTGGCCTCTGCCACAACTCCTGGCTCATCTGTTGTCTGTTGGCTCGGTTTTGTTACCTACGTTCAGGATCAAGCAGTGGATGAATGGGCTGATGTCCAGGCACTTTAGCTTTTGATATATGGTACTCCGTGAAAAAGAAAAAGAATACAGAGGAGGTAGGGGAGGGCCTCAAATGCACGTGGCTGAGTTTCATTTCACATGTTAAACGTTTATTTGAATGGTGTTTGGAGACCATCATGGACATCACACAATACATGTAGTATAGTATTGGGTTATTTGTTTACCACAAATTATGTGCATTTTTCAAGTTGTGGTAATGAGATGCATTTATTTAGTAGCATTTGGTATTGTTTACAATGGTACGACCCCTGGGTGACCTGACATCAAAAGCCAGGCGATGGATTAAAATCACAAAATGGCTCGCTCTTCAAAGATTTTGTTAACATGAACAGTCAATAAAATGTTTCTGCTATTCTACGCCGTTTGCTGACAAATCCACAACAACAAATGAATACGCTTTTGGAAATATTGATTCATTTCTCGTAGCAACATATTTCTCAAAGGGTGCAGGGTTAAGTTATCAAACAGCGCTCCAAATGTTTTCACCTTGTGTACTGGAATTCATTCAGGGATTGCCTGGAGATACAGTCACACTTTTGTTTGTGTTGCATTCACAAAGCATGCCTTTCGAACAGGAGTTGTGCAGTGACACCCGAATCTGTGGCATTTCGATTCGACTCGGATAAAGAGCAAATGTTCACGTGAAAGATCATAAAAATATGTGCGATAAACGGCCACAGAAATCCCCTGGCCCTGTTGCAGCTGTAATTGCTGCAGATAGTGAGTGCCAGCGCTACTTCATCACCCGCAGGCTTTCAATTGATCTCCACTGACACAAAGCACAGTTTTGTCTACTGGCGAATACTGAAAATAGCAAATTCTCGTACTTGGAATACGCCCTTTCAGTTGTAATATGAGGTTGAAAAATATATATCTTAGTACAACCTCTGACCTCTATATATCTGTACAGATGATATAATGGGTGTGTGTGTGTGTGTGTGCGTGTCATTAATTCTAGACAATAGTTGAACTTGCATTGAAGACTAAATCAATACCTTATTTAGATTCAGAGGCTCCCAAAAGCATGACTTCTCTTGTGTGAAGGCGCCAAATTTGCTACTATTGTACCTTGTGCTGCTGCTCTCTCTCTTAAAGTGTATCTATTGCTGGCTCTCTCTCTCTCTCTCTCTCTCGCTCTCTCTCTCTCGCTCTCTCTCTCGCTCTCTCTCTACTTTCCTCGCTTAATGTTTATTTATTGCTCTCTGATTCTCACTCTGTCTCTTTGCCTCTCAAAGAAATGCATCTAATGCTCTCTCTTTCTTTCTCTTGCCTTTGCTGATTTGTCGCACACACACACACACACACACACACACACACACACACACACACACACACACACACACACACACACACACATCCCTGGGCAAAATAAAGCCAATTGTCTGTTAGTTCAGGCACTAAAAGAAGAAAACAAATGTATCAGTTTGTTAGGCTTTCCTCTAAGCTGATGCAAATATGATATCTGTTTGTCCATCAAGGGCTCCCATTCTGCTCAACAGCGGCCTATAAGGCAAAAGAAAATAGATTAGCGTCTACACCCATTAGAATCAGCTCGTATGCCTTTATGTTAGTCCCCCTAGTTTGTTGTCGTGTCTCTCTGTGTCACTGGCTCGCGTGGGAACACGGCAGAACATTGTGAAATGCTCCTTGAACCCTTTGAGTTTCAAGGGCACACATACAATCCAAAACAATTATCGATTAAGCGTTATCTTATGTGACCAGCTTTGTGACCTAAATGCATTGCTTCACAGTTTTCGTTTTTTCTGTTTTGTATTCAGGTTACGCTTTTAACCTTAGTAAATTCCGACATAGATACGTTTCACCAAGGAGCAGGTAGGGGGTTCAGCCATCTTACACAAGGGTGTCCCCAGGGAGCTTGAGGAGATCGGAGTTCCAGCCCAGTTTTTCGGCTGGGAGACGACCGCCCTAGCCACAAAACCTGTGGCACGCTTGGAGTCCGTTTTCCAAGCTAATTATGTTACTCCTCTATTAATTAGCCACGTTTGGCTAAGGCTCTTCTCACAGCTGGGGTGGGCTGGTTCAGTCCATACGTGTTTGATCTGTGTCCCCCCCCCCCCCCCCCCCCCCGCCTTGCTTAACGATCATCTTGCTTTGGTTTGGTTTGTTATTCTGGGATCAATCCCGGGTGTGGATAGAACAACAGGATACAAATACTCCCCAAAGTTAGCAGAAAATGCCTGCTCAAACTTTTCTTATACAACCTTAAAGGATGAGTCAACCTCCAAATCATTTTTTTTTCCAGTCAGAAAATTGTTCCGTTTAGGTCTCACAAAGTGTTGGTGAGACATTTAAAGAGTAAACAAGTTTAAGAGTAGTGTGTGCTCCATTGGACCACAAAAATACAGTACATTAAAACAAACAGCCACAATCAAGAGGCCAACCTATTTTGTAATGTTGTGTTTGCTTTGTCTCTTGTTTTTGTCGACATTGGCACAAGCAGCGTTGGAAAATGAAATATATCAGCTGCACTAAGTATGTGTCCAGTTGACCTAACGTGCTGGCTTTTAAATCAGGATGCCAGTTTTTTAACACACACACTCACACACACTCTCACACACACTCACACAGCGACACCAACACTGACACACACACACACACATAAAAAAATAAAGCACAGCATATTTTCTTGTATTTGCTGACATTTTATTTTCCCAGGCCAAAAACAAACTTTGACTATTTCTTTCACGTGCACTCTTCTCTGTCACGTGCGTGCTTCAACAGTAATAATTAGGGCAAGCACACCAATGTGTGCATGAATTCACAAATACAAACATATACAAATACAAACACACATACACACATAAACTACATGCAGGTCGGTGTGGGCGTAAACAAGAATTTGTTACACCCACACACACACACACACACACATAGATACACACGTGCGCTCCATGAGTCTGTGCACACCAGCCACTGTGTTTGGAAGAAGGGAGGAGAGAGGAGTGGTCCAGCCTGAGTAATTAACTGTCCACCGTGCTTCAAAACCAACAAATGGACTTGGAGTCAAGAAGGGCCCATTCATTTGCTACACACGGCTCCTCCCCCCAGGCCCTACTATCTCCATTATGGCTGCCTCTCTTGTCCACCGTATTCTCTCTCTCTCTCTCTCTCTCTCTCTCTCTCTCTCTCTCTCTCTCTCTCTCTCTCTTTCTCTCTCTCTCTCTCTCTCTCTCTCTCTCTCTCTCTCTCTCTCTCTCTCTCTCTCCATCTCTGTTCTGTATCTCTCTTCCTTTATCCAGATCGTAGTTTGCATAGATATTTCAATATAAGGAAACAATGCTATATGGATTATCAGAATGTTGACATGGAAATATTGAATGTCGCTACGCTACATTGAAAAACGCATGCTCTTCGACTGACGCAGACACACAACCACACACACATACTTGACACAAAGAGATACACAATCACACCATTACGCGTGTTCCTTATTACTCCATACACACATATAACGCCTGTTAGTCTGTTTGCCTTCCAAACTAAAGTGTGTATGAAAAAAACCTCCTTCCTTGCCACATTGCAGGAACAGACCCCCCCCCCCTCCCAAACAAACACAGTCGAATCACATACCAACAAACACACAAACACACACACACACACAAATGTAACCAATGACATACACATCACACAGACACACAAACATAAGCTCACATGCAGGAACATACCCCCCTCCCCACACACTCACACAAACACAACATATACCCACCAAACACACGCACACCCCAAACTCACATGCACACCAATGGACGCACACATAGACACTCAACAAACAAACACACACACACACACACACACACACACACACTCACTCTCTAGCACATATGTGTCGATAGCGTTCTATGTTAGAAACTGAATAATGCAACATTGTTATTGGAGTTGGACTGAAGCTGATGGACACAAACTGTGCTGCAGTTCGCTCCAGCAGAGGCAGAGGTGTTCATGCAAGGAAACAGACTAAACATGCAGTTGGCTTCTCAGAGGTCAACGGCTTCAGCTGTGAAGGAAGACCCGCCGCCTGGAAAATACTCAGCACAGGGTGTACGCATACACACACACACACACACACACACACACACACACACACACACACACACACACACACACACACACACACAATAACACAAGGATGCATACTTGCACATACAGATGCACGCATACAGATGTAGGCATGCATGGCCACACACACACACACACACACACACACACACATGCATACGAACATGCATTCACATGCACATGTGAACATATGCATGCACATACACATGCATACACACAAAGAGGCATGCTCAACATCCCTACACACACACACACACACACACACACACACACACACACACACACACACACACACACACACACACACACACACACACACACATAAGGCATTCAATCCCTCACAGAGACACCCACCCCTAAACCCATTCACTCACAGCCACACACTCCCATCCAATATTTAAATGGTTATAAGACATTCTATTATTGCATCCTGAGGGAGGGAACTGGTGGTGTGCGAGAGACGGAGGCCGCGGTACAATCAGAACATTTCAGAACCCGGAGATGAATTATGAGCCGTGAGAGAATATGAAATCCTCTAGGCTGTAAAATGTTATACAGGAACTCGCAGGAACCACAAGCGCATGACCTCTGCGATATCCTATACTGGGAGGAGACTGAGCTCTACTGTATCCTATACTGGGTGGAGAGTGACCTCTGTGGTATCCTATACTGGGTGGAGAGTGACCTCTGTGGTATCCTATACTGGGTGGAGAGTGACCTCTGTGGTATCGTATACTGGGAGGAGAGTGACCTCTGTGGTATTGTATACTGGGAGGAGAGTGACCTCTATGGTATCCTATACTGGGTGGAGATTGACCTCTGTGGTATCCTATACTGGGAGGAGAGTAACCTCTGTGGTATCCTATACTGGGAGGAGAGTAACCTCTGTGGTATCCTATACTGGGTGGAGATTGACCTCTGTGGTATGCTATACTGGGTGGAGAGTGACCTCTGTGGTATCGTATACTGGGTGGAAAGTGACCAGCATGTATTTGAACGAGCGGCCAAACTGAATACGCTTACGGGTGTTTTTTGTATGTGTGCATCCATGCACATGTGTATGTGTGTGTACATGAGTGTGTGAGAGGCAGTGTGTGTGTGTGTGTGTGTGTGTGTGTGTGTGTGTGTGTGTGTGTGTGTGTGTGTGGGCTTCTTTCTCATGACACATCTACAAGCATGCATGTCTACGTTAGTGTGCCTTTGTGTGTTTGTGTGTGTGTGTTCGTGTGTGTGTCATCTCCCGTGAAAGCATTTTGGGTTTAACTTGTGTCCAGCTGTGATCATTGGATGTTGCAAATTTCCTCTAAATTCTCCTTTGTAAAATGCAGCGCCCTGCAGGATATGAAGCTAGTGAGTGGAACTCACTTACTGGGACTGTGTTCAGAGGGGGGACATATTTATAGACGCACGCGCACACAGTCTGAGACACACACATACGCCAAACAGAGACATGCACACAAACACACAAAAACACACACAGATATACAGACATGCCTACACCAATAGACACACAAAAACACACACACATATTGCCATACAAAGACTCCCACACAAATGAATGTTTACACACACACACACACACACACACACACACGCTAATACACACACAGAACCACCCTAAGCACACAGGTTTAGCATGGATTTGTTTTGGCCTTGTTTTCCCTCTCTTTTTCATCCGGCCTGCTCAGTGCAGCTTTGTACTGCAGGACATGGACTTGTGTGTAAAAAGGCATTCATTATGTTTACATTTGGGGCAAGAGAGGACAATAGTGAGCAGGGTTTATTCACCACTGTTGCCGAGCAACAGCCCTCCTGCTGGGCTGTTCCTAGTCACCACACTGAATGAATGATGAATTGAATGAATAAATGAATGAACACATGCATGTATGAATGAATGAATGGCTGGATGAATGAATGAAGAAATTCATGGGTGATGGATACTGGCTGACAATTTGAATATAAAAATTTAAATTTGAAGAATGCCAAACACATTTATTGACGAATAAACATATGCACATCATATATTTACTGATTTGGTATCGTATTTTGAAGTGGATTTTGAATCATAATTTTTTTCACCCTAATGTATTTCATATCAAATAATAATAAGAACAAACCCCGGGTAATGTATATTTTCCTGTTTGCTATTATTGTTGTTAACATGTTTGGTTACCGATCAGACTTTCGTCCAAAGCAACATATAGTTGGACAACATGTATATTTATTTGATTGTTTAGATGTAATTAAGTGGCAGGAAGGGGCTAGGTATCTTTCTCAAGGATGCCTACATGAAGGGATGCAGACTGTTGATCGTTATCTGTTAGCACTTTAAAGGTACAATATGCAATATACTAATACAAATTCGTTTTTTGCTTGAAATGTGCTCTAAAGCACTTCCTGTCGTATAGACGCTAACTTTAAGGCTACAGGGATGGAGGTTAATTGGTCTGATTCTGCAGCAGCGTAGACAAATCTCATGTTACAGCAAGCCTCGCTCACTGCAGGAGGCGGGGTTTGGAGAGTGTCGGGAGCGGGAGGGGTGAGGGGCAGAGCTTACACACAGCAAACAACAAAAAGGTAGCTTTGCAATGAAGTTATCAATTACTAATTTGCATAGAAACCGGCATTTACATGTACCATTTAACAAAATAGCCAACAATAAATACAGATGAAGGCCCCATACAGTAGAAAAATGTAAGGGAAGTGAACCCCAAATTGTTAATTTTGTTATTGTATCAGCATTAGTGTATATATATTTTGTTACAGTCAGAAAATAGTGACTCACATGAGTCACAACGAGTAGGTGCTTTCTTACAAACATCTGTACGTTTTGTTCTAGGTTTTGTATCTGCAAGGTGTGTTCTGCAAAACTTGGCAAAGAAAGTGTTCTAACCGAGTGCAAAATATATGGTCTGAACGTCTGCACAATATAATGGCTTTCTCACTGATCACCGCTTAGCCCCAGGCTAACTCTAGGCCTAGCGCTCAGTTCCCTGGCCCTGTTTCATGGTGGCTGTTTGGACACAAGCGACAGCCATGCAGCCACTTCAGGTTTAGCCTCGAGATGTGAGTCTGGAACCAGCTCAACACGGGCATCTAGGCTCCCAAACAACATGCAGGCGACCAATCAGCAAAGCCCAGCCCAGAGTGATGTAGATGATGGCGAAAGAGGGAAGTACCCTTCTGGAGATTTGTACAATGCCTAATTAATATAATAATATTTATAGTGCTTTGGAATTTGTTTTGTCTAGACAACGTTTTTACATGAATAAAAATGTAAGCGGTTATGTTCGCTAATGGAGTTCATGATGGAAGTACGTGATTCAATATCGACATACGTTGTCTGGATTGCGGGCTCCGGCGGACGCTCATCCAATCAGCAGCAACGTAAGGTTGACTGCCGATTGCCCCTCGACAAACACTGTCTTTTTTCACACCTAATGAGCAGCGCAATTATGGTCTGGCTGTGCAAGGCTCTCAGCCATGAGCATCTGTTTGTCGAGCTCACGAGGAAGAGACAGGCATGCAGTTCCTCTTACAGCCTTTAGGCGGTTAGCAGTATAGTAAGCCGTCAGAAAGTCTAGGCACTAGGGCCAAAGTCAGTGCTAGGCCACCTAAAGAGAACGCAGTGTGAACACTTTCTTAACCCTGGGCTAGCTCATGACTCAGCTCGGGGCTAACCAAAAATACGTTCCAAACGTCTGAACGTCTGCAAAAGACGTGATCTGAACATCTGCCAAATACGTTCCAAACACCTCAAATCAAACACGCTGAACGCAACGCACGTGTCTGTTGGCGCACATCAAAGCACATGCGCGCGCACATGTGCGCGTGGATGCGACATGTGCATATATTGCAGACTGGCAGGGACAGAAATATTTCTCTCTCTCTCTCTCTCTCTCTCTCTCTCTCTCTCTCTCTCTCTCTCTCTCTCTCTCTCTCTCTCTCTCTCTCTCTCTCTCTCTCTCTCTCTCTCTCACTCACTCACTCACTCACTCACTCACTCACTCACTCACTCACTCACTCACTCACTCACTCACTCACTCACTCACTCACTCACTCACTCACTCACTCACTCACTCACACACATTCGCTCGCAGCGTTTCTCTCCAGACTCTTCTGCGGCCCCTGGTGTCTCTCACTGCTAGCCGATGCCTTTCTGGTCACCCCCTGCTGCTCTGTCATCGTGAGCCAGAGTCTCTGGGGCGCACAGCGGACGCTCAGCATACCGATAGAGGCTTCTCCCTAACAACCCCCACAACCATGCCTCACTGTCTGCAGCTCACACACACACACACATGCACACACATGCAGTCATGCACACACACACACACACACACACACACATATGCATTCATGTGCGCACACATGCACATACGTGCACATACACACACAAGCACACACAAACACACACACACACACACACACACACACACACACACACACACACACACCCTAATATGCATTCAAGAAGTTAGAAAAATGCATACCTCCACATTCATTCAGACACACAATCACACTCTTGCACTCATAGTGCCACATAGAGACCTAGATTAAGAAGTATATGTGCACGTGCTCAAACTCACTCACAATTCCTCCCACACACACACACACACAATTCCTCCCACACACACACAGACACTGCTGCCAGCTGTATTAATCAATTTGCACTTTAAAGAGAGCTTCACCTTTTCCTCTGGTCTCTCTCTCTCTCTCTCTCTCTCTCTCTTACCATTTCTCCACACTCTTTATTTCATTCTTTAGTTTTTCCCTTCATTCATTTGTGGATGGGAATGATAGCTGGATTGATGGATGGATGAAAACCTGAATGGATGAATGAATAAGTGTATGGATGGCCGGATGGATGGATTAAATGATGAACGGATGGAAAGCGTCACAGATTGATGAATGGTTGAGAGGATTCAAAGACGCATAGATGAGAACATTGAAGGTTGTTTGAAGCTCCACTGCATGCAGAGCTTGAGTAACCAAAGTGGAAGGGCCGTGTTAATGCATATGTTTGTTTCGTTTTTTGCATTGATGTGGTTTGCGTTTCATGACCCAACAAGAGACATCCAAGGGGTTATCGCTTAATAACACGTTCCCTAGCATATACACTCTACGCTGCGTAGGCCAGCTAAGACCTGCATTAAAATGAATTCATTTCAAATATATCAAATTACACCATGTTTGTTTGTTTCAATCCTTTCAATTTCATGGACCGCTGTGGACTGTTTTGAATAAGATTACTCCGATGTAACCTGAACTATATTGTATTGAGTGGATTCACAGTAGAACTGCATTACCATAGAACGCTCCTGCATGGCCTTCAACTATCTTCTCTTGTTATGCTCTCTCTCTCTCTCTCTCTCTCTCTCTCTCTCTCTCTCTCTCTCTCTCTCTCTCTCTCTCTCTCTCTCTCTCTCTCTCTCTCTCTCTCTCTCTCTCTCTCCAGAGTTGTGCCTAAACTAAAAACAGTTACAATTTATCCATCCAGCAGGTGCCAAAAATGACATATATGGTAGGATAACAAATGGTGGCCATGCATCCATAATGATATTTAATGTGTTGGGGGCCTACAATGAATGACTGGAATTATTGACCACAGAGTGTAGGGCCTGACATTAGACACTATTAAGTGTACTGGTGACATTTCAACAGTGGCGCACGTGTGTGTTAGCTTTATTCTGTGTGCTACATTCCACAAAGATCCTCAGGACAATTCACTTTGAATGCTTCTGGTGTGTGTATGTGTGTTTCAGCTTTCATGCGCTGCATTCCTCACTCATCCCTGCGCTCACGGCATTTCACTTTGTATGCTTCTGTGCATGTGCACGAGTGTGTTGTGTGTGCGTGTGTGTGTGTGTGTTAAGTGTGTGCACATGCGCCTACGTGTTGATGCGTGTGTGTGTGTGTGTGCGTGTAAACGTCTCATGAGCGAGAGGACATTCTCATGTTTTATTGTGTCCTATTGAACAATTATGGTTGTGTCAGTGAAAATGTATCAACGTCGTTGTTGGTGGTTTGAAGGCGAACATAGATTGTGAACATGCTGAGAGCAGTGTTGGCACCAGTGTTGTGGGAGGATTAATGGACACCAGTAAAGCTGCAGCCTCTGACACTGGTGGATAGTTAGTACGTATCAAACTAAAGGCCTCATACCAACCACAGTTGTTATTGCCAAATTATTGGATTTCATGAAGGACATAGATATAATAAAGATCTATACAGTACAACTAGAGGAAGCACAGGCTATTGTTTTGCATCTGATATCAACAGCTTTTTTATGTATGTTTATGCAGATAAAAATAACTAATAAATGGACACATATTCGATCAATTAGAGATTACGCAGATCGTAGGGAGCTAGGTGGCTCATTCCATCATTGAGGGAGACATAATCCTTCCCTTAAGATATACACTAAAGCAGGTACAACCCCTGCCATACAATCCTTGATCCTCATGTTTTGTGGTTCTGTTTACTAGAATGTTACTGCAAATGGGCCAACGACGAGATATCACCAGTACCCTGGGTTCCCATTGGTTCTCTGTCACCACAATACACATAAACCGAGGGAGTGGAACAAAACAACCCTTGCATCGCATATTATTTTAGCTCATATCAAATTTCATCTACTGTGGGAGTGTGTGTGGATGGTTTAAGCAGCCTAACCTGGCCCGAGTCAGACTGATTGGACTCTGGAGCTGGGTGAGGCTGCACACCTGTTGCACATTGAGTAATCAGTCTGCACAGGTTAAACCAGCCATCACCGCACACACTCAGGAAGATCTCCAACATGGCAGCATGGGTCACCATCTGTCTGTGTCACCGTTAACAAACCTTTGCAATAAACCGTCTTTCAACATCACCACCCTGTGTCCAATTGTTTGGAGGAGCCCGAGGAAAGTCACCTAGGTGGAGTATGGCAGCCACCTAGGTGGAGTATGGCAGCCACCTAGGTGGAGTATGGCAGCCACCTAGGTGGAGTATGGCAGCCACCTAGGTGGAGTATGGCAGCCACCTAGGTGGAGTATGGCAGCCACCTAGGTGGAGTATGGCAGCCACCTAGGTGGAGTATGGCAGCCATAGGTGGCATGTAGACTGGACTTTGCTACAAGTACTCTCTGAAGGAGTGGCTTGTTCATCAACGCAAGAAAATAGGCCAAATGAAATCCTCCAAATGATTGATGACGGGAGAAGGTGCAAGGGGATAAGAGTGAAAGGCGAAGTGACACCGGCTCTCTCAGGAACAGCTGGAATAGGGCTCTTCCTAAGCCACGGAGAGTCCAGAGCCAATGTGAACATAATGGTGATAAAGTAGCACAGGAGTCGAATGTACAACCGAGTCAACATTGTCAGGATTCTATGGCAACTGAGTATGCATATTGTCATTTTCCATTACAACACTGACTGATGTTCTCTGACCCCCCCCCCCCCCTCCTCCCTCTTTGAACAAGCTGTACCATCTTAAGCCACAGTAAATTACTTCAGTATATTCCCCGCTGGATATTGAAACGTGTCTTTATCTTCAGCAGTCCTGCTATGTTACAGCAGAGCTCCTGGGGGGGGGGGTGGCACACAGCCTGGGACGGACACCAAACACTGCAAACTGCAGAGCTATGCCTTGTGTCCTGCTTCGTGACGGAGATATTCTACCGAGGAAAAGTCACTGGTGCCAGTGGACGAGGCTTTCAGCAGGGGATTTTAGTGTGGGTGTTTCTAAATTGGTGTTGATTTGGAGCTCGTGCACACTCTGAAAACATGCGTGAGATGAAGGATTGTTGTTGGCTTTCCCTGCAGAAAAGACGGCTGGCCAAATTCACACAATTCAGTCTATTTTACGTCAGTTCAACCAGTATTATAAACAGTCTGTTAAAACAGATCAACCAGTATTATAAACAGTCTATGTAAAGTCAGTTTAACCAGTATTATAAAAAGTCTGTTAAGTCAGATTAACCAGTATTACAAACAGTCTATATTAAGTCAGATCAACCAGTATTAGAAACAGTCTATGTTAAGTCAGATCAACCAGTATTAAAACTGGTTTGAAACCTTTAAAGATATATTTTTTACAGTGTACAGCTGCTGGCCGAGTTACGCTGTGTTCACCAATCACATGCTTACAGATCCATGCTTCCAGCAACATGATTGGTCAAAACAAATATGAATTAAAAGCAAGTTAAAGGACTATTTAATCTCAGCCAGATTGAACTCGTCTGCCATCAGACTTGAGATATGAATCTCGAGACTACCTGGATCTTAACACGAGTCTCAAACAAGGTAGTTTAGCTTGACAGATAATTGACAGGTAGGTGTGTGTGTGTGTGTGTGTGTGTGTGTGTGTGTGTGTGTGTGTGTGTGTGTGTGTGTGTGTGTGTGTGTGTGTGTGTGTGTGTGTGTGTGTGTGTGTGTGTGTGTGTGTGTGTGTGTGTGTGTGTGTGTGTGTGTGTGTGTGTCATCAGTTCCTAGTTTGTTCAAATTTATATACCATGATTAAAAAAGTCAACATACATGACCTTGCTGATGTGGACTTTGAGAAATGTTCAGTGTACACATAAAACATTCTTATTGCACATTTATCTTATGTTATATTTTCATATGCGTCACTAACACAACACAAACACCATTTATAATAAGTTATTTGCATGTGTGCTGTGCTGCTGGCGTCATTTGAATATACAAGAAGACAAGTTCACCTTAACCAGTAGTTACAGCTGTCTATCTATATGTCTATCTGTGTATCGATCTATGTATCTTTCTGTCACTCTGTCTCTGTCTCGATCAATCTATCTATATGTTTATCTGGGTATCTGTCTTTCTGTCTGTCTACAATACACTTGGGCAATACACTTTTGTTCATTTGAGGACCTTTCAAACCTTTATTTATCTTTTTTTTTATCAACAATGCTCCCTCAACTATATCTATAGATATAGAAACATTTGCAATCTCCTGCAATCAGGCAACCCCCAAGTTCAGGAAACTGGTGTGTGCACAGCTCAATATCCAGTCCCCAAGCACCTCATCTCCAAGAATGGCATGCATGTCCTGCACAGGGGGTGATATTAGGGAATAAAGAATAGTGAATACCCTCTATTCATATGTCCACAGGTTCACATTTGACTTTCAAATAAGATTGCTATTCTGCGATCAAGGCATATAAACATGCAAACATCCTCGCAGCAATTGTTCGTACGGTGAAGAGAAAGAGGAAGTTGATAGAAATGGGACCTTTTCATGCTGAGCTATTGCTGAAGAGCTATTTATCAAACTGGGTTAGTGTTGTTCAGGAACAAGTATCTCCCCACTTCAACTTAGATTTGCCAACATAGCAACATGGAAATAAAAGTGACAAAATTAATAGGAATAGGCTTCTAAAAGTCTGAAACAATGACTGTGGGAGTGTGTGTGGATGATAGCTGGTTTAAGCAGCCTCACCTGGCCCGAGTCAGACTGATTGGAGTCTGGAGCTGGGTGAGGCTGCACACCTGTTGCACATTGAGCAATCAGTGTGTACAGGTTAAAGTTGAGTCTAGTTTGTGTATTTTTTTTTGGATGGGAGTGAAGTGGGGTGGGGGGCATACATTTCTTTTGCAATGTCTGCAAAACCAGCCATCACCGCACACACTCAGGGAGAGCTCTCCTACATGGCAGCATGGAGCACCATCTGCATGTATTATTTTACTTAACCTTGGCGATAAACCGGTTTCAACATCACCACCCTGTGTGTTTTGGATTTGCCCAAGAGAAGTCACCTAGGTGGAGTATGGCAGCCACCTAGGTGGCGTGTAGTAATGGCGTTTGCTACAATGACATTTGTAAGAACATACTTTAGTTGAGTTAGTTACTAAGTCTCCCACCCACCCCCATTATTAAATGACATCACAACTCATATGACATCGTTATGTTTCCAAAATGACACTTTTAATGGAGCTTTCTTTCATAGTATACGACTCATCACACAAATCCCCACATTTAGAGGTATGAGTTCCTTTTCCAATGGGCCCTTTTCCCAGAGGTGCCATCTTAGGAGTAGGACTAATCTTGGCTCCAGAAGTTTGACAATTCTAGAGCCAAACTTCTGGGGGTAGACCGCACTGCGCCTGGGCCGGGAACCAGAAACACGTTCTTCACAAAGATAATCGCGAGTGGAAAGATGGACGTTTCCGAAGACGATTTTAACAAATGTATTGCTACAGTTGCCAGTGTGCAATCAATCTCTCTCTCTCTCTCTCTCTCTACCCTCCTTCACTACTTGTTTGGTTACTTCTGATGGCCCACGTGTTCAGATTAATAACGTGAAAGGATGGATGGATGGCTGGATCGTGTATTATTGGAGGAGATGTGAGGATAGATGTATGGATAGATAGATGAACGGATGATGGAAGGGTGAATGGATGGTTCTTTCACTTTGGCAACAGCACTAACTCTAGGCACAAATTTCCTCCTGGATGTTCTGCTTAGAGGAGGAGTTTGTAAACTTGAGAAATGATGTGGAAACAGACTGACCCTGGGTGCCAAAACAACCTCTTTGTCTCTTCACATTTGTCACTCATCCAAGAAGGTCCTCTTCATCTCCTCTCCTGGTCTCCCCCTTCTCCCGTCTCCCAACCTCTTTGGATCATCTCCCTCTCTTCTCTTTTCCTTCTCTCCTCTTTGGGCTCACTCCCTCCACCTCCTCCCCCTTTTGAACCATTTTCATCTCTTCTCCTCCCCCAGTCTCCCTCTTTACGTCGGAGTATTCCACAGTTGGTGTATGAACGAGACTCTTGCAATTTAGAGACGTTTCAAAAAGACAGAGAAAATAGCACAACAATGCAGAGGGCGGAAATGGCAGCAGATTACGGCACACGTCCTGTCTTAATTTAACATGAATAATTCAGGAAATTGCGGCAACGGTGGGGAGAGAGAGAGAGAGAGAGAGAGAGAGAGAGAGAGAGAGAGAGAGAGAGAGAGAGAGAGAGAGAGAGAGAGAGAGAGAGAGAGAGAGAGAGAGAGAGAGAGAGAGAGAGAGAGAGAGAGAGAGAGAGAGAGAGAGAGAGAGAGAGAGAGAGAGAGAGAGAGAGAGATTTGGTAATGGTGAGTACCCCCCCCCCCCCCCTTCCTCCTAGCAAGCTAGCGATCATCGGCATCAGGAAGTGCTTTTGGTCATTAAATACGCAAAGGCTCATTCAAGAGCTACTTGTTACACAAAATCACCACTTTTGCTGTCCTACTCGGCGTCAGAAAAACATCCAGGGACCCCATCTGTTGCATACGGTGTGTGGTTTAGGGTACGTTTATCTGTTACAGACAAAATCATTGACACTAGGCCACTCTATACGCCCTGGACTTTCTTTCTTTTTTGGACTTATTAGTTTATATCAGTTCTGAAACCACTGATGTCTAGCTCCCGTCATATCTGCTGCATTTCTAATTTCCTATGTGTTCCCACTGTGTGCGTTTCCAATTTTTGTCCATCCACTCCCTTTTCTAATGTCCGATTCATAAAAAAACACTACCAATGCCCGATGACGAAAGCTGCCTCTTCCCTCTTTTTTTATAGTCTTCATTTTCTACTCCTTTATCGTCTCGTTCTGACCTCAAGGACACTCGTCTCTTCCCTTCTTTCCTTTCTCCTTTCTTCTTCAGTCAGCCCGGCCCTCACCCACCTCCGTCAGGGACGTCCGTCTGTACATCCTCGTTGGCGTCGCATTGCCCGTCCCCCTGTTGGGGATACCGTTGCCATGGCAACTGCCTCTTTCCCTCTCTCCTTCCACACTCGGGTTTCTCTCTCATTCACTCGCATGCCTTCTTTTCTTTTCGTACCTTTTTTTCCGCACGTATTCTCTCACACTCGCTCGCCCTCTGTGCCCTTGTTTTCGTATTTCCACCTCTCCAAGGCCTCCCTGTTTTCAGTCTAGAGTTGAGAGGGAGAGCAACAGTTCAGCCAGTGACCCTGGGGACTATACTGGTGGCACACTAGTATAGTGTTACATGTTTATTGCTTGATGTGCCGTTGTTTGCTATTGCTTTATTAATTTAATAACATCGTTTTTTGCTGTACATGTGTTCTTTTATTCAATACTTTTTTTTTGGGATTATGGATTATTTGGATATTTTTGGATTTTGTAGGATTATCTTGTGCTTAATTTGACTTTGTTGTATTCTTTTTTTACAGTGTGTATGTGGGCATTCCTTTTTCTTTTTTTGCTGTACATGTGTTTTCTTCTAGTCTGTAATCATGATGTCAGTATGCATAGTGCAATCAGGTTCTATTTGTCCTATAACCCTATTGGATGGTTGGATGGAAACCTTACCCCCAGGAACAGAGTTCACTTACGTGTGTCTTTTGATTCATTCAGTGAGTGGAAGCTCCAGCAAACCGATTCATTCTTGAAGAGAACATAATTGTTTTGTTGCGTGTTCTTTGCATAACGTTTTCATCTCTCTCTTTCGTTCTTATTACTGTCCTGTACTGCTGCTGTGACACCCACATTTCACACGTTGCCCTTCTTCAAGTTTCCTGAAGGATGTACGTCACCAACAGACGTCAGAGCAGCTTGTCTGTGTTTGTCACTCCCTTTGGGGGAGAGCGGGGAGCTGTGATAGAGACTGAGACTTCTGCCTACATCTCACGCAATAGGTAATTACAGTCTGTCACCTTTCTGTCTTGTCTGTCATTTTTATGGAAGATTCCGGTGGAAATCTATAGTCCTCCCACGGGGTTGGTTGGGGGGGGGGGGGGGGGGGGGGGGGGGGGGGTGAAGATTGTAGGCCTGCCGTCCAACCAACTGGGACCATGGGAATCACAGCACAATAGTGTTATAATAGGGGAATCTTGCTCAATGCTCAACTTCTCTGCAGGTTAGGCTGCGTGCGGACATGGAGGAAGGGGAGAGGGAAGGACGACAAAGGGACCACCTAATAAGAAACGCTTGACCCTTAAAAACCCTTGACTCCATCCTTGTCCATATTTAAGACCACACACACACACACACACACACACACACACACACACACACACACACACACACACACACACACACACACACAGAGCATGGTCATAGTGGCGGAGATGTTTAAATGGCTGCCATTTATTCTGATTTCCCACAGGAGCTGGAAAAAGGGAACGAAGACAGATGTGACAACGTCACTCAAGTGGGTTCCTTTGCTCGTTAATCCATCCGCTTTGTCTCCTGCGTCTCCCAGGAGGAGACGAGAGTAAAGAAAGAAATTGAATGATAATACAATCGTTTTATTTTCATTACCTGAGGAGAACAGTGCTATTTTGGCTGCGGTCTTTGGTTTGTGAGTAACACCAGGTTGCTTTCACCAATACCTAAATTAAATCGTGCAATTCTCAGTAAGTAATATTAATATTCAGTTCATATTCAATCCAAAACCGCCTTCATCTATTCAGAAAATAATCTATAATTTTGTTTTGATATGATATTTTTTTGCCACCCTCTGCTCCTCCGGTAATGCGGTAATGCTCTCTCCCTAATGTCCGCAGCATACATGTACCACAAATGTCTGCTAAATAACTAAATAGGATACGATAAATAGAGAAGAAAAAGGCTATAGAAAATAATGCTAGGGTCCAATGAGGAATGTAAACGCATTGAAAATGAGACGACACCAAAAGATTATACCTTTAAATAAAAGAACAACGTTGATGGGTACTAATTATGCCTTGTAAACATGCAGCTTTCTCATTATTCTTTTATCACTTTTTTTCCTAAGCCTGCTAATTACCGCTAACATGTAATGCCCACACACACACACACACACGTTTTTCTTTTCATCTACATACTTTCACTCAGTCAGCGCTCAGCAAATGCCACGGCCAAACATTGGAAAACCATGACTCACAGGTTGGAACACACACACACACACACGCACCATTCCCCTTCGCATCGCCAGCACCTGGGCTGTCGCCTGAGAAGTACTGCTGCTCTCCCTGGCGGGCGAAACCACTGAGATATGGACGTACCAGGGATCCTGCTCTGTGGCTAAGGTGATGCAAGACCTCTGTATGAATCTCAAAGTGAAGCCACTGAGATATGGACGTACCAGGGATCCTGCTCTGTGGCTAAGGTGATGCAAGACCTCTGTATGAATCTCAAAGTGAAGCCGCTGCGTACTTCAGTGCATCATCCCAAGACTGATGGCTTAGTGGAGAGATTCAACAGAACTCTTAAAAAGCATGGCGTGCAAGGTCACAGATGAAGACGATGGAGACAATGAAAACTGGGACTACTACCGCTTCTGCTACCTCTGTGCACTTTGCCGTCAGGGAGGAGCCCGAGTGATCCACAGAGTTCTCCCTATTTGGACCGCTGTACGGAGTCAGGCCGGACTCAGGGAAACCTCGATCCGGCCCAAGGAAGCATGGGAGAAGCAACAATCACCCCACGGGTCAGTGACTGGTCCCATGGCTAACATGCACCTGCATGGGGAGAAAGAGTTTGTCCTGGCCCACTGGTGCGATTGCAAGTTCCTAGGCCTGGTATGCGAAAGGGCCACCGAATTGAATGAGCCAGAGGGATGAACCCGATGCCAAGGAAGCCAGATGAAACCCCCTGGTTCTGCAACGACTTCCGGAGGTGGAACCCCGTGCATGGAAACGACATGGCGATATGCAGATGCCTTGTCCCGGAGAGACAAGTGCCTCTGGGGGGGCCGCCCCCATGCCACCGCATGGAGCTGGGGAGGGGTAGTGTTTCCTCCAGACAAACCACGGGAGGGAGCCAGAGAAGGGGGCAGCGCCCCTTTAGAAGTGGCTGCCAGCTGGGGATCACTGTAGAAGGACGGTATAACAATCGACCATGCTTGAAACAAGGAGGGACCCAGCTGAGACCAATTGTCAATCCGGGAGCCAGAGGACAAACAGGGACCCGACATGCTGCACCCGAGACGCAGGGCAGAGACACAACTTGTGGTGGGCCCCTCTCCAGAGACTCAAGATGCTCAGACAACCACACACGTAACCATGCAGCATGTGCACACAAAACGTTTTGTGAAGCTCTTTTACATTGGGTTTTTCTTCACTTTATGTTTCTACCACACACACACACACACACACACACACACACACACACACACACACACACCGGGAAACGGACAAATAGCACATAGGCAATGATAATACATTCTGTAGTTTGTGAGTCCATTAACTTAAAGGTCAGGTCGCCTCCCTCTTGCTCTGCTCTGTCTGTCTTGACACATAAGCTCAGCTCCTTTACTTCATAAGCAATCCATAAACACACAACAAGCTGGGACGTGGAAATAATCAGCAGTAACGAAGTGAGAAGGAAAATAGAGAAAAAGAAATCAATTTGAATTTAATAAGAACCTTTAGAGAGAGAGGGTGTTTAGTGTTTACCACGCGCGCGTACACACAGGCAGGCAGATTCACACAGTTATACACCCCAAACCCACACACAATTGACATGCACACACCGTGTGCACACACACACGTCTCACAAACACATCTTGTGAGTGTGTGAGGTGTGTTTGATTATCCACGGGCACAAAAACACATCCTTACCCTGTCTGTACCCTCTTTCTCACTTTCTGTTTCTCTCTTCATACACATATATATAAACACACACACTCACACTGCTAAACCACCTCTTTATTGTTTTTGTTCTTCCTCCCTGTCTTTTGATTCACTGATTCACTCTCTTGCCAGCTCAGGAAAAAAACAGTCAATTTTCCGTCAGCGTTTCCTTTCCATCCAAATCTATTGATAAAAAAAACAAAACATGATAAAAAACTAAATATACATATATATATATATATTGATGTACGTAGTTATTATATATCTTTGTACTATTGTTATATAACTGTCTGTGGTCTTTTGTCTAGCTATCTCTCTCTCTCTGCCCTTCTTCCTGCTCGATGACATTTAATAGCCTCTCCTCAGCAGAATGCTAACACAGCTTTGCGGCGGTGAACGACATGGAAAAGGATGCGCACATGTGCGTGTGCATCTGTGTGTGTGTTTGTTTTTTAACATTCCTTGTGGGGATCGCCAGGAACAGGAAGTGCGTCGCGCATGAGCAGGAAGCAGTGCGAGCCAAAGACGCCGCTGTTGAACTTTACCACCGAGGTTAACCTTTAAGAGGGGGGGGGGGGGGGGGGAGTTACACACATATATAAGTCACAGGATTACCTGATTATTTATTTTACTCCACTGAACTCGTCGCTACAAAGGGTAGAAAATTGCAGGATAAGGTCGGAGAATTTCATTAAAAAAGGAAGGGGTTGAAAGGTCTTAAAAAAAACAAGGGAGGAGGTAAGCAGCTCTGTAAAATAGGTATGGGGGAAAAAAGAGTGAGAGAGTAAAGGATAAGAGTTGTTACAGGGAGAAAGATGAAGAGAGAGATAGAAAGAAATACCAAGGGTGGAGAAGGTTAGGGGGACGAAAGGAGAGGAAAAGAAGGAATGTGAAAGAAGTGGGATCAAGGGAAAGAAAATAAGGGTTGAATACAATTTAAAAAAAGAATAAAGCACAGAAACTCAAAGAGGAAGAACCTTTTTATATTTTTTAATTGACCGATTCTGAATATTTGTCCAGAAAAATGTGAGAGTGCCTTCAAGTGCACCCAAGGAAGCTATTTGCTTGTCAACAAGTGACAGTGGCTCACTGTTATTATGACTGGTTATAAAAGGTTTTGGACAAATTCATTTTTGCCTCAAATTTTTTGGTCCCGAGTCCACGATGTGGAATGGCTCAATTTACTTGCTCAAAAGTTAATTATCCACTTAAGTGAAATACCACTCGCTAATACAAGCACATCATATTTGATACATTTACCAAAATAAATTTGTTTTTTACACAAACCAAAGACCACAAGTTGTCTCTATCAGGGGGATAAGAACCATCATGAAAGTTAATAGGAGTCCCTGTGGACTTTCAGACCATTTATAGTGGAGAGGCAAGCATTCTTCTGGGATTTAGCGAGCAGAACATGTGACATGCCCAATTTGTAGGTAGGTAGTTTTGACACCTTTTGGCACCACCTTTCAATCACCGGTCAATTAGCTGCACAAACATTACCTTGAATTAACCCCCCCCCCCCCCCCCCCCCCCCCCCCCCCCCCCCACACACACACACACACACACACACACACACACACACACACACACACACACACACACACACACACACACACACACACACACACACACACACACACACACACACACACACCTGTGTTTATTTTCTTTTGTGACGAACAAAATACCCAAATAAAAAAACTGTTCACTTAAATAAGATACATTAACTTTTTTTTATTGTGTGGGGAGCTGTCAAACAGGAAGTCCTTATAGTTTGTGTGTGTGTGTGTGTGTGTGTGTGTGTGTGTGTGTCAGAGAAAGTGTCAAAAGAAAGAGGAAAGAAATGTCGATTAATCGACAAAAAAACTGCTGAGTCTTCTCCCGAATCTCACCTACAGGGAGACAAACCCGCTGCCTGCTTCCTGTCAGTCCAATCTCATTCTGCTTATTTGTAAGAGGAATTTTTCTCTTCCTCCCATCCTCCCTTGGCTGTCTTGGGTCAGGCAAACCGTCTTACTTACTTGGTCGGTTTCAAACTCCATTTCGGAGATCGAAAGCAAAACGAGGCCGTGGATCCGAAGTTGTGTTGGCTCGGTTTGGGTTCTGACACGCCGGAGATGTTAGCTTGAAAGCTCACGCGGGGAAGTGGGTCGCTGTTGCCGTGGTTTCAAAGCAAAAGCCTGGTTTCAACCCTACTTGCCTGGTTTTGTTTATTCAACAACTGTCGGAAATAACAGCGTGGATAACCACCGGGGGGGGGGGGGGGGGGGGGGGAGGAGACTCACGAAAAAGACTTGTTTCGTGAGGACGGATCGCTTTCAGGTTAAGCGGTTTCGATTGCAGAAGTGCGCTAGCAAAACTGGCGCATAGCGATGCTTAACACAACGGCCCAGCGCTCACATCAATGGTAAACCAGGCCAACGTTTTTCTTAATTGAAATACATCATCTAATATTGAGTCAACCGCAATCACGTTTGTTAAAACGTTTTTGTCAAAAATAATGTGTATTTGTTTTATAGAAGGTAGACAGGATAGTAGAACCCAGAACCTTTCAATCCTGGGTTTGAAGCCCAATATCTGCAGTAAAAAATAAAAGCCCCAGCTATGGTAACACAATGTGATTCCTCTTTAGAATTGCATTTGATGTAATTGATGGAAAATATTGAACATGATATCACACCACAACAACTTTGTCTTTCCTTTAAGACTAAGTAGACCTGTGATACCTTATCATAGAGCTTTTCTGCAGCTAACAGTATTTTACCGTTATTGAATGAGTATAAAAAAAATCGTGAATGAATATATTAATTCAGTGTCCGTTTTTTTTCCTCATCTTTCATTTCCTGTCTCGCATGGTTTTTGCCGCCTTCTTGCGATGTTGCCCTTAATAATCTCTAACTTCATAGTCTCTCATTATCTTGGATTCAACACCTCTCTCCTGCAGTAATTGACACTCTCTTTCTCTGACTGGAGCCAAATGGGGTTCGGTTGTAGTGTTTCTCCAGCCTCTCAGCTGGCCCAAGGGGATATCATTTCTTTCCGTTTCACTAGAGCTTTGGCTCAATGTTTCCTATTAGACCCTACCTGTGAACAGTTCTACGGAAGTATGTCTATGATTTCTGTGACCAATGTTCTCACATGTATAGTGTAATCTGAATTAGTGTATTATAAAGTTAATTTCGACAGGTTACTTTAATAACGTGCTGCCTATCAGTCTTACTTTTTTATTTAATCTTAAAGCTGTCACGTAGGGGTGTGTGTGTGTGTGTGTGTGTGTGTGTGTGTGTGTGTGTGTGTGTGTGTGTGTGTGTGTGTGTGTGTGTGTGTGTGTGTGTGTGTGTGTGTGTGTGTGTGTGTGTGACACTGGTAGCAATAGTTTGCAATAATATAAGCTGTTTGTTGTGTATGAAAAGTAAAAGTTATTCCTTCCCATAGGACAAAAGATGAAAGATAAAAACAAAAGTTGATATATAAAATAAACAAAAGCGGCAGGTCATTTTCTGCCACTTCCATTTGATTCCCATTTTGACACTGGTTTGTCTCCCAGTTTTGAGTACAGCACGACCTGCCAATAAGTCTTATCCCCACAGACATGGATCCACGTGTGTGTGTTAGTGTGTAGTGTGTATCCATGTGAGTGAGTGGGCATTGTAGGATGCTTCTCCCCTCTCTCTTTGGCTTGGCTCGTGGTTCCTCCTGTGCCATTACCCCTCCTTTTCCTCCCGGTCTCAAGTCTTTGCTAACACTCGCCATAATGGGGCTGTTCAATAATGCATAGGAACACTTAGGGTTGCATTACAGACGTCCAGGCAGGTGTTGCTGAGTGGACAAAGAAGTCTTTCAACTCACCCCACCCCAGCCTCCCACACAGGGGGTTTTACTATTAGCGTTGTACTACTTACTACTTAGTCATTTAGATGTTCTTAGCGAAGACGACTACGAACATCTGAATGCAGTGAATTTATTTGAGATACATCGTTTTAGTGTTAGTGAACCCACTGTTTCAGCTCGAATTCCAGCACTATGTAATAATAAAAAAAAATGCATTTTGGGCTGAGAGTTCTAGGAAGGAGGGGAGAGGTGCTTTCCCCACGGTTACGGCTCACGGAAACTTTGTGATACTTTTTTTAAGATAGTATGTTGTTGTTGTTGTTGATTAAATGACTGACTGCAATGAAGGATTAAATGTGCCTACACACGTGGGCGTTATACTAGAAGTGTCCGAGAAGCAGAACCCTCTCTCAGACGTAGCCAGCAACGTTTACGCCATCTTGCTCACCGATGCCTTTACTGGACATTGGGATTCAATCTCAGAACCTTTCTGGTGCTGGGAGGCAAACACCCTAACTGCTAGACAAACGTTGTAAATAGCGAAAGGGAATCTTTGTCAAACACCAAGGCAGACTGAGGAAGCAAGGGTAAGTCCGGAGAGAAGGCCACAAATTAAACTTTAAATGTAGTCCTTTCTGTTCAATACTTTCTGGCAGCCTTGGTAAACGGGGGAACAGAGGAAAAAAAAAGAGATGAGGATTGATATAGACACAAAAAGAGAGAGAGACAAAGACTAGGCAACGACACTAATCTAATGAATACAGACGTTGTAGAGAGAAAGATGGTAAATCAAGCCTGAGCCAGAAAGAATTTGAAAAAATACTTAAGTATGCAGAACGAAGTGAAAGTACCAGACTATTGAGAGAAAATATATTTAAATAATTAATGCAAAAGTTGAAAGCGGTTAAAAGGTTGTTCCTTTCACTAACGAACGTCTCCTGATCATGAACGGGCCAACTAGAGAGTACACGACGTTGCCAGTAATCCTATTGGATTCTGTGGGCTTAAAATACAATGAGACATCATCTTGTACTTACAGCCCACTCCCCCCGTTATTAGTCCTGCAATTAAACACACGTATCCCTCCCCCGTAATTAATGATTTTGTCGTGTCGGCCGAGCGCTACTGTCTCTCAGAGATTCAGTCATTATTCTGGACTCAAGCACACAATGGATGCCACAAAAGCCTATTCAATATATGAGATAACCACACTGTGGGAGTGTGTGTGGATGATGGCTGGTTGAAGCAGCCTCACCTGGCCCGAGTCAGACTGATTGGACTCTGGAGCTGGGTGAGGCTGCACACCTGTTTCACATTGAGCAATCAGTGTGCACAGGTTAAACCAGCCATCACCACACACACTCAAGGAGAGATCTCCTACATGGCAGCATGAAGTACCATCTGTTTGTATCAATATACTCAACCTTGGCAATGAACCGGTTCCAACATCACCACCCTGTGTCCTTTGTTTGGAGGAGCCCAAGAAAAGTCACCTAGGTGGAGTATGGCAGCCACCTAGGTGGCATGTAGCATGGATGTTGCTACACACACCAAACCAAATTCTGCCATATCATGCTTCCTTTCAGTCTTTTGGGAATGGTCATTATTGCTATTCAAATCTCTCCTCTCCCCCTCCTCACATTCTGGGAATATCTGATAATGAGAAACCTTTTCATTGTGGAAAACTCTGTGAACTCTGTGATAACTCAGTCAGCAGGGCAGATAAAGAATTGTGAAGAACAGAGGTGCAAAGTATTTTTCTTTCTCTTTATTTGTTCATTTGTTACCTCAAGGTAGAAAATGAGGATGGGTCCCTGGCAAATTATAATATCAATTTTAATGAATTTCTTATTTTATACCTCGCCCACTTTCTGGTGGGTGACCAGAAGGTGGCGCGCCCTAGGCGACCGCCTATCGGTATATATGGCCTATGCCTTTAGCTGGCCCTGCCATGGGGATAACTTGCACCCTCCTACCTAAAACTCTCAACCCACAACGCCTTAAAAAAAATCAGTGTTTAAATTCCAACTGAAACAGTGAGTTATAAGTGGTGATAAATTACTCCCTTTTTTTTACTTCTCAAATGTAATAAATGTCTCCAACGAGTCTTATGTTAATATTTGATACGTTAATATTAGTTTCTCTGTCAAAACAATAAATTATGCAGTATGGCTGAACTGTGTGTGTGGATTCATAATCATAGTTCACCACAGGTTCCATATAATATCTCAATGTGGCCTTTAGGGGTTTTGAAGCTAAGCAATGCTGCTAATATATCGTTATTAGTTGCCTGTTCAAATCTTTACACACACTGTACATGCCCACACTAAAATGTAATAACATGAGGGCCGAATCTAGTGGTTTACTAGCAGACACAAAAACACAGACACACACATAAATAGACACACCCTCATAGTCATGTTGTTGATCAATGTCGTTAATAGAGTTGATCCGAACACACAAAATCCATAGGCCTACATCCAAATAGCATGGGATGCTAACGCTAGCTGACGCATCAAAAGTGAGCAGTAAGAACAATTTGAGCTTGATTGCAATTAAGCTGTCATTTCCATAATGGCCGCCACAATATGACACTTACGCTATCGGCGCACACTCTGGCCTTTAGCACTGCAATTAAATCAGAACAAAGGTGATTACCGTAATCATGTTTCCAAAGTGTGTGGCTCCCCGCCCGTTTGCTTCATTCTGATGTGTCGGATCAAATCGGAGTAAGAATTCAGCATGACCTCGCGCTGGTGGTTAGCATGACTCCATTTTCTTGTGAGTCCAAAGAAAAATGATATGCCGCCTCGTTTGCTTATTAGTCTAACTAAGTGGTGCTTCTGCTTTGTCAAAATGCATAAATTTGTTCTTCAGTAATCACCTCTATTCTATCAAAGTGTGTGTGTGTGTGTGTGTGTAGGGGGGGGGGGGGGGGGGGGGGGGTGGGGGTGGGGGGGCTGAGGTTAAGCATTCAGAAGAAACATGTCTGTTCTGAAAAATACAACATTTAAATGAAATGTGACCAAGTTAGATAGAAATGTATCTCAGTATAAAAAAGCTGATTAACGTTAATACAATTTATTAAAAATAAATAAATAACAGAGTCAAGTGTGAGTGCCTCAATGTTTATATACCTCAGGCTCCAACCCCCTAATCGAACAAACAAAGAGAACATTATTAATCAGTTTGATTTTAAATGTAAACCTGTCCGGCCCTTTGCGGCTTCACAATTCGACTTGCGTCTAATGAGGTGGAATATGTTGAACCTGTTTGCACATGCAACCCCTTTTGAGCAGTAAATAAGAAAATAAACTGAATTAAGTTTCTCCGCTCCGTTAAAAAAAGAAATATATTCATATGTTGGCGCTTATTAATTAGTCCCGTTCCAAACAATAATTAGCATATTGTTTTATTAATATGGAACTGGGCCGCCGACATCGCTCACAGAGCAAATGGACTGTTGACTAACTTGCTGCTTGGATATTTCGGTATTTCGTCACAGACCACCCTTTAGCTTGGAAAATGAATGAATGCACAATACACAGCAGCACACATGTCTACAAAGTCAAACACACACTCGACACAGATTTTTTTTTAGTAATGGATCTATCCCCTTCTTTTTGCTATTCTAAATGCTTCTACTTTTTATCGCCACATTACAAATTGAGCGTGTGCGACTGCAGGGGTCACACAATGAGTCACTCATGGCTTTTGTCAACATTGTTTTTTTTGGGGGTTGAACTGAGGTCACTGGTTTAACACGCATGACTCAAATGAGTAAAGACCCAGACTGATTTGAAGAGGATGTTAATTGACATGAGATGCATGGGTAAGATACATGAGCATCTCATACAGGGGAAGGATAAGTTAGGGTGTTGTACAAACCCCAGTGTCCACAGCCTAACCTGTAGGCATCCTGGCGATGGATACCTCACCCGACCTGCTCCTTAAAGATACATCAGTAAATCTGACGGCTGTAGGTTCGATTTAACTGCTATGATTTGGGTGTCATTTGTTGTAAATGCCATAGCCATCGGTCAGCTTTTAGAGAAGTCTCTGTGAAAATATCTGTCGGCCTCTGTATGAAACAATTTCGATTTTAGACCGCTCCCAGCTTATTTCTGACCAATCGGGGCATCTCTTACCTGATTGGTTCGGAGACTCCATCTTGCCTGTCCATCCCATTTGTACACGTGGTTTCATCAAATGATCACAGCTCCACCACAGGTGCCTGGAAAACGTAGGGAGCCAGGAAGCAGAGGAATATTTAGAAAGTCTTGCTCTCTCCTGCTCACTTCTTTGCAACCCTCAAATCTTGCCTCCAGCACCTTTTTAAATGAGGTTGATCTTAATTCCCTTTAAATTGCTTCAGATAAAAACACCTGCAAAATGACTAAATGGTAAACAGTAATACTCCCTTCCATCCCATGTTATGATCCATTCTGCCCTTTCCTGTATTTCTATCAATTGAATGTTTGGATTTCTTTTCTAGCTCCTATTTTAACAGACCAGGGAGCCCCAGGACATGTGCAGACCAGCTGTGTGGTGTACGACATCACATCTTCAACCTGAGGCTGAGTCTTGAATAGGTCCCAGTGGTGTGGAAAACCTCCTGTCTAGTACCTGTACCTTAGATTGGACATCGTGTCGGACTAAATGCCTAAAGGCCGGTAGTGTTGACGTCCTACATAATGAAGACCTCGGAGAGACTTTTGTTGGCTCACCTCAGACCCCTGATAAAGGACAAACTTAACCCCTGGCCGTCTGCCTACCAGGCTAACATTGGGGACTGAAGATGCAATCATTGATCTGTTACACCTGGTCGATTTCCCCCAATGGATAGGCCTGGCAGCAATGTGAAGATCATGTTTTTCAATACCTCCAATGCATTCAACACCATTCAGCCCCTCTCTGCTCTGAGTTAAGCTTCGAACCATGCAGGTGGATGGCCCCCTGGGACCCTGGACTACAGAGCACAGTATGTGAGGCTGCATGTCACATCAGGGGCTCAGTAACATGGGGGGCCCCCAGGGGAATTTGCTGGCTCCCTTCCTGATCACCCTTTGCTGATTTGACTTTAGGTACAACTCACAGTCCTGTCACCTACAGAGGGAGAACGAAGGCCCCAGTCACCCTTGTGTCCGCCCAGTCCAGGTTGACCGGACTAGGAACACTGAGGCAGTATGTAGGAGACATACACAGACATGTAGGGTCAGAGATGACTGAATTTCCAAAGGAGGCTCAGGTCCTTCGATGTAGGCAGTACATGTTCCACCAGCCGGTGTTTGCAAGGGCCTCCTCTTTGCGGTTGTGTGCTAGGGCAGCGGCATCAAAGCCATGGGTGCCAGCAGAATAAGGAAGGGTTTGTCCTGGGGGCTGGCCTTGACTCGGTAAGAGTGGTTGCAGAGAATGGGATGGTGACCAAACCTCTGGCCATCATGGACAACGCCCCATGGGCTCAATGACACTCTGGTCAGGCAGAGGAGCAAGTTCAGCATGAGACTCATTCTGCCTCGGTGCCCCACAAAGCGGGGGTAGTATATCTAGCTATACTGCGACTAAAACGGTCCAATCTTACTTGTTGCAAGAAATTTAATTGTAGCCACATTGTAAGAATTCCAACAGCTTGATTCTTAAAGGTTAATATGTGCTAAAACTATTTCAATTAAGAAACAAGCGCACGTTCTGTTTTTCCACTTCTTTTATTATTTATATTATTTGGTTTTCGCACCAGTTGAGAAATAGCACTGGCAAGCAGTAATTTATTATATTTTAAATGGAGTCAACAGATAGTATAGACATTGATACAGTGGCCCTGAAGTGCGAAACACAACAGCAAATCGCACAACACAACAGCAAAACACAACATCAAACAAAACACAACAGCAAATCGCACAACACAACAGCAAATCACAAAAAAATTTACCTACCTTTTCAGGTTTGAGTTTCTCTAATGCTGTTGTGTTTTGTGATTTGCTGTTGTGTTTTGTTTGATGTTGTGTTTTGCTGTTGTGTTTTGTGATTTGCTGTTGTATTTTGTGATTTGCTGTTTAACTCGAGTGTGTGAGATAAGACACATGATTGACAAAGTGGATACATTTTTTTATTGTTAATTTAAACTGCAGTCAGCCTTTTTTCATCGTTTAAAACATAATCAATGAGGATGACGAGGGAAAATAGATCGCTAGAGGCGTTTCTGAGGCTCCTCGAAGCTAGAGGAGACGCACCGATCGTTCTGTCAATTTGTTCCGCCAGACTCTTCCAAAGAACCAAAGAGCTTTCACTCGATGCTTCATACGAAAAAAAGCATTGGAATTTGTTATCACAATTTATTTGTATGTTAATCCCATTTAAGTATTGAAACAAGAAGAATTATTTTGATTTTTGCTAGCCCAAATAATATCATTTTAGCTCATTACTATTATAATGAAACACATGATATAAAAACAAAAATGTCATACTGTAATAAGGGGGTTGAATAGTTTAGTAGCTAAGGAGATCGACTCCCATCCATAGGGTCCTGGCTTCGATCCCAAATCTCCACGTCCTTCTTGTACGCATCCAAGAGCAAGTCGCCTATCCGGCAACCTCCTTAAGGCTTCACTGCGTGTTGCTCTGGATAAAAGTATCATCTAAATGACTCATTAGTCCAATACAATAGTTCAAAACGTTTGGTGGGTTTAGATGTGTGCGCGTGCCTGTCGCTTGTGTTCCCTCAGAAATGATCTCTTTCATAGTACTGCAGTGCACAGCCTGCACACTGATCTCTCCTTCAGGTCCTCATTGTGCATCCATAGTAGCAGACAGAGTGGCCCTCTGAGGTCTAGCCCGGTGCACCGTGTGTGTGTGTGTGTGTGTGTGTGTGTGTGTGTGTGTGTGTGTGTGTGTGTGTGTGTGTGTGTGTGCGCATCAGTATGTGTTCAAGTGTGTGTAAATGTAGGCATGGATGTGTTTAAATGCATGTGTGGTTTGTGAATGTGGGTGTGTGAGTGCACATAGACATTTGTGTGTGCATGTATTTGTGTGTATGTGTGTGAGCATGTGTTTGTGTGTGCACATTTGTATATTTATGAGCGTGTGCATGTGTGTGTGAGAGAAAGTCTTTTGTTTTTGATGGACAGCTTAGAGCCAGTGGGGTCAGCCCACTGCTGGGAGCCCTGCACTGAAGAGAAGCAGGAAGGAACATGGCACACACACACACACACACACACACACACACACACACACACACACACACACACACACACACACACACACACACACACACACACACACCACATCTAAAGTACACTCTATTGAACAGTTGCAGGTACCCTCTGGATTTTCCCCCTTACACATACACACATAGGCACGTGCTATGTTACATACACACACTTAGAAAAAAACCATGTTACATAGACACATGCTTGTCCACAGCCTACCAGTAGGCGTCCTTGAGTAAAGTAGAACATTCCCTGTAAATCAACGTCTAGCAATCTTTATTTTCTTCTTTTCTAACCCTTTGTCGCCGGTTACCAAGGAAGTATCTAACCAGCTGGCTTAAAAGCGCATCAAACATTCCTGCACATCATGCCTATAAAGATCAACTTTACTTTCACATTAACCTTCTGTAAAACCTTCATATGGAAGCAATTTTTTTTAAAGCTATTGAATTTAGTTTATCGAAATGTAAACACAATTAAATTCATAACGTTTAAATATTATACATTGAAAACAAGGTACTCTGAATTAATTCGTTTTGAATTAATCTCTTTGAATTTCAAACAGTGCATTTCAAGTTTAACCATTTCAAAAACACAATAAAAAAAAGTCAAGCTGCAGCTATTCCAAATATGATATTCATTACTCATATTAAAGTGGTCAAAATATAAACCCTATTGAATATCTGTGGTGCATCCTCAAACGGAAGTTGGAGAAGTGCAAGGTCTCTAACATCCACCAGCTCCATGATGTCGTCATGGAGGAGTGGAAGAGGACTCCAGTGGCAACCTGTGAAGCTCTGGTGAACTCCATGCCCAAGAGGGTTAAGGCAGTACTGGAAAATGATGGTGGCCACACAAAATATTGACACTTTGGGCCAAATTTTGACATTTTCACTTAGGGGTGTACTCACTTTTGTTGCCAGCGGTTTAGACATTAATGGCTGTGTGTTGAGTTATTTTGAGGGGACAGCAAATGTATACTGTTATACAAGCTGTACACTCACTACTTTACATTGTACCAAAGTGTCATTTCTTCAGTGTTGTCACATGAAAAGATACACTCAAATATTTACAAAGATGTGAGGGGTGTACTCACTTTTGTGAGATACTGTACATCTCCCTGTTGGGCATCGTTGGGTTTAATTCTCGAGCAGTTTTCTCTTGATCACATGACTGACAGACCGCGCTGTAATAGGCCGGCAGTAGATTCGATTGCATTCAGTCTCGACTGCTTAGGCCTGTCCTTGGTATGCCCTGCTTCTGCAGTTCAAATTTCTACGGCTCGAATTTTCAGGTCAGTTTTTTTTTTTGGACCACTTGTATATGAGTGATGAATATCGTATTTTGAATATCTGCAACCAACAATGTTGTTGAATTCAAAACATTATGGCAGTGATTTCCTTCCTTCCTTTTAAACATGCTTATTTACTTTTCAATTTCTAATCATGAAATCCTTGGAATCCCATGTTTTCCAGTGTCCTTTCTGCACTGACACATCGTAAGCGACGGGGCTACTCTCGTTAGACCCAAGAGATGTTTCCGTCTTTTCTTCTTATAAAGAAACATTGATTAAGCCTGACAAAGCCTTTCATTTGCATCTGTGATGTTATTATTATCTATGAGACAGACCACCCCCGCACAAGGTCACGGCTCCTAGCGCTTCATCATCTTTCCCTGTGTGTGTGTGTGTGTGTGTGTGTGTGTGTGTGTGTGTGTGTGTGTGTGTGTGTGTGTGTGTGTGTGTGCGTGTGTGTGTGTGCGTGTGTGCGTGTGTGCGTGTGTGTGTGTGTGTGTGTGTACCTTTTGGATCAGTGCAGTTGATCACAAGCGCCTAGCTCACTAGTTGCCATGGACAACTAGTGATTATTTATTGTCTGTGTGTGTGTGTGTGTGTTTGTGTTTGTGTGTATGTGAGAGTGTGACGTTTTTTGTTTGTGTTTTTGTGCAGACTTCACATTCAAGCGTAACAATTTATGTGGACGTACATGCGTGGGCGAGGTTGGAATTTAAAATGGTTTCTTCTTTCTGTGTGGGTTTGTAGTTGTGTGTGTGTGTGTGTGTGTGTGTGCAAGTGAGAAATGAGTGTGTATGTGAATGTTGTTTGTGTTTCCCTGTCTGCCATGTGTAAAGTGAGTGTGAGCCTGAGATGCTGTTTGTGTAAGAGTGTGTATGTGCATGATTGTTTATGTGTGGGTGTGTGTGTTGGTCTGTGTGTGTTTACAGGCATGTAAGAGTCTGCACTTAACAGATAAGGAGGTGGCGCTTTTAGTGGAGGCCCCTGTGGCAGAGGACCCCCTGTTATCGTAGGCCTCAACTGGGTCACTAAACATATTGAAGAATGCTAACACGGGTTATGATATTTCTTCAAACGCATTTTTGTTTTGACACATTTTCTCTTGGTTCTTGGTGTTCAAATGCGTAGCTGTTTCTTTTTTACTCTGATGATTGTACTGAAACAAAAAAGTAAAAAACGAGTCAACAATTCGGAAATACAACTTGAAAAAAATAAAACAAATAAGGGTTGTCTGATTTGGACGTTTGATAGCTGATGTGATTTTAGACATGGAGGCGCGAGAGGTCTGCCTTATTCACACGCCGATTACAAATCAAATCAGAAAATCACGCGACGCCGTCGTGAATCAGATGACATCATCCTTCTGAATCATCATCGTCTGACGCATTGCAAGCCAGGGCCACTTTGTCAGCATTGCGACAACACATAAAACACTTCGCCTCTCTGGGCCTTTAATACTTCCAGTAAACTCTGCCAAACCCCACCCCACCCACCCCCACCCCCACCCCCCACACACCCACACCCACACACCCGCACTTTCACCCCCACCTGTGTCCCCCGGGGACAATTTCAAGGAAAAGTCAACAGAAGATGATGGTTCAATTTTATATATGGGGGGGGCCGTGGCTGAGAATCCATCCTCCTCCTCACGTGCCCTCCCCTACCCGTCTAGCTCTCCCCTACCCGTCTAGCTCTCCCCTACCCGTCTAGCTCTCCCCTACCCGTCTAGCTCTCCCCTACCCGTCTAGCTCTCCCCTACCCGTCTAGCTCTCCCCTACCCGTCTAGCTCTCCCCTACCCGTCTAGCTCTCCCCTACCCGTCTAGCTCTCCCCTACCCGTCTAGCTCTCCCCTACCCGTCTAGCTCTCCCCTACCCGTCTAGCTCTCCCCTACCCGTCTAGCTCTCCCCTACCCGTCTAGCTCTCCCCTACCCGTCTAGCTCTCCCCTACCCGTCTAGCTCTCCCCTACCCGTCTAGCTCTCCCCTACCCGTCTAGCTCTCCCCTACCCGTCTAGCTCTCCCCTACCCGTCTAGCTCTCCCCTACCCGTCTAGCTCTCCCCTACCCGTCTAGCTCTCCCCTACCCGTCTAGCTCTCCCCTACCCGTCTAGCTCTCCCCTACCCGTCTAGCTCTCCCCTACCCGTCTAGCTCTCCCCTACCCGTCTAGCTCTCCCCTACCCGTCTAGCTCTCCCCTACCCGTCTAGCTCTCCAGTGGTGTCGGAGGCTGTCGGAGGCTGCCGGAGGACCGGAGGACTACGGTGGAGGATTGTGTCCGGCTCTGTTTGCGAAGGTCAAAGCACCCCGCACCCCTGCCGCTCCCTGCGGGGAGACCCGGAGGTGGCCTCTGGCGGCTGGCGTCGGGCCACACCACCACGATATTAAAGAGGCGCCTGTTTCACCACGGGGAGTGATCGTTGGCCGGCCATTGCAAGCCACTTCAAATTCGACCCGACCGCGACGTCACACGCGGACACACCGCGAGTGTTCACCCAGATGCATGATGGATGGACCAGCCTACCGGCTGGAACCGTACACTCTGGGAAGCTAATAGGCACTACCAAGGTTTTTCACTCAAATCTTTATTAGTATGCTCTTAGGCAATAACAAGATGCCCTAGCTATGTCACACCGCTAGTAACGTATTGTTATCACAATCACATTTCTGATATCCCATATATTCTTTTTTTATTGTTGCCTGTGTGAATGTGGTTAAATATAGGATGTAAATATGCTGTGTGAATGTGAGTAACATTTTAGAGTTGTAAAGAGAGAGAGAGAGCAGTGAAGCGCTAAAGAAAGTAAGAGAAATATAACAACTCAAACATAATCTCTTTTCCCTCTCCTACCTTTTCCTTCCATTGCCTTCAGCTTCACGCAAGAACTAAATAAATATTATGGATATGAAAACCAAAAGTTCACGCCACGCATGTCCACTTCACTCTCACTCAACCCCCCATAAAACAGTTAAACCATCACTCAACCCTCGTTCCGCACAGCCAAATGTGTGTTGATCCTGAATGGGTTTGAAGTACAGTAGAAAAAACACACAGGTCAATTTATGTTGTGTGATAAGTAGGTGATGAACACTCTTTATTTTATTATTATTATCATTTGAGCTTTTATGTATTAGAAAATGGGCCGTTACGGGTGGCTTCACCGTATCACAGCACTTCAGTTTGTTAAGCACACACACACACACACACACACACACACACACACACACACACACACACACACACACACAAAGCATTCATCAATATTGGGGGAAGAAAAAACAAAAGCTCCTCTAACCATTTAAAAGGTTTCATCTTTGATCACACAACTGTGAATTCATATCCAAAATTCTTTATTTGACCCCCACATCTACACATCAAATAAATAGTACCTTTCTTGTGTTCATCTTGAGAGAGAGAGAGAGAGAGAGAGAGAGAGAGAGAGAGAGAGAGAGAGAGAGAGAGAGAGAGAGAGAGAGAGAGAGAGAGAGAGAGAGAGAGAGAGAGAGAGAGAGAGAGAGAGAGAGAGAGAGAGAGAGAGAGAGAGAGAGAGAGAGAGAGAGAGAGAGAGAGAGAGAGAGCATGTTTGCTATTCACCATGTCTTGTAATTGCAGCCATCTTGGCAGATGCTTGGTATCTCATAAACCACTGGCAGAGAAAAAAAGGGCCCTTCTGAATTAATTATATTGTCCCTATTCCATTATACACTCTTCTGATAATACACTCTCAATATTAGAATGAAATATTAGCATTCTGTTTATTACGCTATTAGCTCGGCAGTCTGCTACAAATGATTATTTTTCCTCCTCACGCTCCTGTGTATACTAATACCAAGAGGAGTTCAGTGAGGGTGTGTTAGCATGGTACGCTGGAGACATGTTCACCATCATGCATAGCTTGAAACAATTAATCGACCTACACACACACACACACACACACACACACACACACACACACACACACACACACACACACACACACACACACACACCAACGTGCACACATTAATTACATCCAGACATAAAGAGATTGAATATCTGCACTGCATTCTAATGATCTTTTCCGGGCAGGACGACAGTCAGGCCAACTTCTGTTTCAGTGTTTTTCTTCTCTTTTGGATCTATTTTCATTGTAGCTAATTGTAATTTATTTGCTAGCAAGTACAACATGTACACAAAATATGGCTAATATGGCTAACCTCTCTGCTTTTTAATCCTGGTAAACCATTTCAACTATGCAGCTAGTTTGTCTGTTGGATAAGACATTCGTTAACTCTTACGCGGTTAGCTAAATATGTGTGACTGAGTGGATTCCCGATTACCTGGCATTCTGCCACGCATTGCTGCATTACCAAATGAGTAAATATATATTTAATATATTGGCCTTCCTTACTTGGTAACCTTTTAATTAAGCAAATTGCTAAATTGCACAGCCTGAATACTGAATTAACTTGCCGATAGCAGGCTGTCTTATTATTCAATGAATATGATTGCTAGCTGGCCAATGCTAGGTGAGCTTGCAACCTAACCAGATAATGTATAGTGTTAGCGCATCAACTGTGCTATTTAGGCTATCCTTAAGCTTTGCTACGGTTGGACTGTGAGAAAGGAAAGCATACAAGAGCATTTTTTTTGTATTTGACATTAATTGCAACATGTAGGCTATCCTTAACTTGATTGACAGAGCATAAATTACCTGACAAGAAAATTACATTGCTAGCTCAGAGGGGGCTAAATGACTCGCGGTCTGATTGACCTCTCACTTTGCTCGGCAGAGAATTTCCATTAAAGCCCAAATATGATGGATCAGTGTAATTCCCTATAGTCCTATTAGAAACATATTGGATCTTTCCATTTAAATGTCGGCATGGTGTGGCAGTTGAGTTTGCCCCAAAGAGATTAATTGAGATTTTTGTGTAATTATTTGTGTGAAAAACATTACATGCAAAGAGAGGAGTGTGTGTGTGTGTGTATATATATATTATATATAATTTTTTAACAACAATGAGTTGAGTACAGTTTCACATACCATTATCCAACGCTGTGACTGTCACACTATCCCATTATTGTATGACTTTTATAATTTTTTTATTTTATACAAAATACTGTATCCGGTTTGGCAGAAGGATGCATTTTCAAGAAGGGCAATGTATGCACTACTTGAAAAGCAATGCAACGCCCTAACATTGCATTAACTATAATCTACATTACAAGAAAGGTTAATTTAAAAAGAGGGCTGTGAGGGTTCGGTAAGTGTGTGGCATATTTTCATTGTTAATTAACATTTCTTAGTGTTATAGCCCACATTCTGCACAGCTGATCACTAGTCTGTGTTGGTGTTTGAGGATTTATGGATATGTATCATCATAAAACCAAAATCACTAATTATGGTCACATTAATGAAGCCACACTTAAGTGCTGCCCATAAGGGAAACAATTTTATATCAATAATTTCCAATATAATCTCTGTTTATGTATGAAATTCACAGGGAAATGCTTGCTCATAAAATTACAGATTATGCATGTATGCAGCTATTTTTTCATTTCTGTACAATCCACATCTTTAACCAAACTGAAGACCGTGAGAGAGTCAAATTAACAGGCACCAGCATGGCTCTTTAAGACCAACGATTTACCAGTGATCCAAACTGCTAAATATGGTATCTTAATATGAGGGTTCTTTTTCATTCCCTCCTTCACGAGCAGTTAAAAAAGGGAAAGACTGCAGCAGAGTATTTTATCAGCCTCTCGCAGACCTGATGCTATTCTGTTAGACAAGGCAGTCCCTAGGATTTCATTTTATGCCATTTTTTTTTATTCTGCCGATTATCAGCCAGTGCCAGCATTCCTTCTCAAGCTAGCTCCCTCAGCCTCTTCTTCCCTTTGTTGTTTGAAGTATCTCTGCTGTCTGCGGGGTCTGGGGTTATTCTTTTGTAATGGCTATTCTCTTCAGCAATCCCTTCTTTTTATTCTCAACAACAGCGCTAAACGTTCATGAGGTTTCACTGTTTAGCGGTGGCGTTTAATTGTTTCCAGAAGGGGTTTGAGGTGGTGGCAAATCCAACATGACCAAACATAACTGACTGGAAGTAAACATTTTCCGTATACATCTTTGCACCCAATGTGATGTTAGTAGTCATTTTTGTATCAACGGTTGAGTTTACATTTCTAAACTATAAGGAGCTTGATTTCCCTTTAGATGTAATTGAAAGCCCTGACTACTACCCATGTCTAGTACCCGTTTAAATAAAAAAAATAGCATCCTAACCTGGGATTGAATTACGATGACAAAAACTGAGACAGACAAATGACTGTCAGGAAAAAGGTGTTTGACGATATCTTATTTGACTGACATTTCCCGTGAATCATTTCAGAGAGGGCTTAAGAAGTTTTATGATTTGCATATTCATAGATGGAGATGATGCTAAGCCATTTTCTGTAGTTTATTGGTGCAAAAGCCACATGAAATCAAGTGTTATTCAATATGGAATACTTTAAGGGGTTTGATTTAAACTGGTGGGGGTCATTACGTTCTGTTGACTGTACTGTTATAACCTTACATCAATGAAAAATGGCACACTTGTACTCCAACTTTCATATTTGAACATCCCAGCCCCTTTACCTGTATATTGTACACTTCAGCAAGTGTCTGATTAATTCACCCTTAGGCCTTTGAGAGGACTGGGGTTTGTAGTGTGGCACCACAGGCTCTACAGTAGTGATTAATGGAGGGATGATTATCACCAGTCAGAAAAATAAGTTGAAGTCGAAGAAAGTGGGGTCAAATTCCAGGCCTGTGTTATGTATTCATCCATTTGATCTTATAATAATGACTTGCAGTTGTAAAGCTCTCTTTTCATGGCAATCAAAGCGCTTTACATTGTGTGTGTGTGTGTGTGTGTGTGTGTGTGTGTGTGTGCGTGTGGGTGGCACCTCATCCGCAACCAGTGCTTGGCACCCATCTGGGTGATGCACGGCAGCCAGTGAGCGCCAGAACACCCACCACACACTGGCTACCACAGCGGAGAGGGGAGGAATGAAACTATCCAATTAGACACCAGGGGATGATAAGGGAGCCACGTTGGCACAAAGGCCTGGGGGCCCTACTCCTCTGCCAGCACCCCTACCCACGCCAAGCACCCCTACAAACCCCATGCACCCCTACCCCTACCTTACACTAGAGAAGACGTTTCCGTTCTTTGCCGATCTCGATGTTACCTGTGGCGTTCTGGGTCTTGTTGTTTTCTACCCAAACTCACTTTGATTGTACAAAGATTTCAAAAGCATTTTTTATGGAATGAGTTTTACGCACAGTACGTCCCCTTCACTCCCCCACCGCCGAGGAACTGAGGGATACTGGGACAACAGCATTATTTTGCAAGAAGCCCTACTGTTTTATTGAGCAGTGAGTATGTTGTGCTTCCAGGGTCGTCCATTCCTTCTCAATTCGCCTCAAGGTCTGAGGATGGCCCACAGGCCGTGTCTCTCTGTTTGCTTGTTGTTCATCTTTCAAGATATCCTTCTTTCTCCAAAACACTCCAACAGTGATTTTAGTCATTTTTCGTTTCCCTTTGTATTTCACTTGTTTTATTTATTTCACATCTCTCCACACACACACACAAACACACACACACACACACACACACAAACAATCTTTCTCCGTCCATTCTTTCTTCCCTCCATTCCTCCCTATTTTTACATTTCCAATATTTTCCGCCTCCTTGCTTTATCATTATTTTATGCTTTGTCCCAAACCTCCTCGTCTTCTTCCTCTTCTGCTTCTCCTTCTTCTCTCTTCTGGCGCCACATTTAGAAGAATCGGTGCACGACCCAGCTGCTGTGGTGTGTGTGTGTGTGTGTGTGTGTCTGTGTGTCTGTGTGTGTCTGTGTGTTTGTCGGTGTGATATCGTATGTGAACACTCATTACTGTTTAACAAAGCCAGGTAAAAGAGAGGGAGTGTGGTGTGTGTGTGTAGGGGGGGGGGGGGGGGGGGGGGGACAGGGAGGGAGGGACGGAGGGACACTCCCCAGCTTACCAACAATGGGCCGGTAATATGGAGTTCCGACGCGGGGCGTCACGCCTGGCAGGAGACGGATAAGCGTATCTCTCGGTAGCCGTTATTGAGGACCGTGTGTACATTTCTCTAAATAATCCCCAGCCCCCACCTAAACCGACCCACCCACCGGACTGTCCCTTCCCCCGCCTCTCTCTGGGTCGGGCCGTGTTGATTTGTTTGCCGCCAAGTCAAGGATTGCTGGGAGACGTGTGAGTGTCTGTCCCATGGTCAGGAATTCAGACACACACACACACACACACACACACACACACACACACACACATACACACGCACACACACACATACAAACACAAATACACACACACATACACAAATACACACACACACACAGACACACAGACACACACAGACACACTGTCTTTATATTCTTTCACCATTTGCTGTTGTTTCTCAGTATGTGTTTTTTTCTTAAAATGTACTGTGAAGTAAGCAAGCAGTCAAACAATATTTCAGAGGCATACGAAAAGTTATGTGAAGGAAATAAATGGCAGGAATTCTCACTGGTCACATTGCATTTATGAAATAATGATTCAAATTTGCTGTGCTTTACTGCACTGTTATAATGAGACACTATAGATGTTTTCCAACTTGCTGACAACTTTTTAACAATACAACCATCATCCATTTATTTGAAACTTTCATTTTTGTTGAAAATAAAAATATATAAATGAATTAGAAATAAAGAATTGCCAGTATACAATAAAACCCACGCACAAATCATCCCCATTTTTCCCCCTTAATCAATATTGGACTGTGGTATTTTTCAAGTAATTCTTTATATTTTGATCTGTGTACACAATTTTAGCGTACATTTGTAGCGTACATTTCCGCCGTTAAAATGTAGAATGAGCAGGACTATAACATTATCTGTGGTTCCCGTGTCTTGCACATCTCTTACTTTCTTCCGCTTCCCTCTCTTTATCTATTTCTAGGCTCTGTGTGTTGACAGAACTACAATACCCATCAGCCAACAGAATAAATGTCTCTTTCCCTCCACTTTACACTGAGTAATGGTGGCAGCTTATCTAGGAGGACTGGAGGCTCATCTCATGGCAGCGGATCAATTAGACGTGTCAAACAGACGAACGTAGCAGCAGGGATCTCCTTTATTAATCCTCCACCCCGGTGTGAACTCCCTGTGAACTGACACACACACGCGCACACACATATAGACACACACTCACACACACTTAAATTGACTAGCTCCATGCAACTGTTTCATTTGGTTTCATGTATTGGATCCGTGCGTATTGACTTGCTGAATTGCACGTTTACAAATAAGACGCATACAGCCACATGTATACCCCCCCCCCCCCCCCCCCCCCCCCCCCCACACACACACACACACACACACACACACACACACACACACACACACACACAAACAAACAGGAAAATCAATGTGATTTGTCAAGAATGTCACAATTTTTGTACTTCTTCAATAAAAAAGACTGTGTATGTGTGGTTGGGACTGAGACCCTGGTCTGCAGGATGTCACTGCCCAGCGGGTGCCACCTGTGCTGGGGAGAACCCGACCAAGCCGGCCCCTTCCTCCTGGCTGCTTTCATGGGAAGAAAACACAGCGTTACCACCGGGCCCCAGAAGACATAACCAACACACTTCAAAAGAAGACAATTCAAACGTTTGATTGACAGCAGAGAGCATTGCGTAAACACAACCTCCCAATTCAAATGTCATCGCTCTCTATGGTGTATTGTCCCAATAGTGCCTCATCTGTCCATCCATCAGTATAGTTTACATTCACATTGACACACTTTTACTCATAGATGTGTGACTTATAGGTGGCTTACCTACAATCAATATTGAGTCTCTTTAAAGAGTCTCTTTACTCTTTGAAAAACTTTGAAAAAGGCAATAGAACAAAGTCATTCAGTGTATTTGGAAGGACAAACTAGGAATTTTGAGATTTGTCAACATTTTTACAATATAGTCGTAGGAATATTTCAGATTTAATGGAGATGATGTTGATGATAACATCTTGCAAACAGACCTAACTAGTTTATTTCAATGTGAAAACCCAACATTTATATATATATATATATATATATTGTAAATATATATATATATTTGATAAAATAAACATTTACATAACATGAACAAACATTCAATAAGTATGAAAAAAAAAGTAATCAATTACAAAAAAACAAGCACATTAGTTGTCTGACTGGAATTGAGCAAAACAAATATATATATATTTAGTCATATCACTCAAGTGTCGTTACCTTGACAACCGCCTCCTGGTTTCCCCTGGCCTTTCATAATTCCCGCACGCCTGCTACTTACATGGCGTCCATGTTTCAAAATTAAAATCACACATGCTTCCACCCTCCCTCTCCTTTATATTCTGTGCTGCCGATTCACCACACACACACACACACACACACCCAGACCAGTCATTTTCAATGTGTAATGACGCACATGTGTGTTGGTGTGTGTATGTGTGTGTGTGTGTGTGTGTGTGTGTGTGTGTGTGTGTGTCTGCACGAGCTAAGGACACACAAGGGTTTCCTTAATGAGCCTTGATTTTTTTCCTCCTCACCCATCACTGCTTAGCTCATTAAGACAGACTACTTTTCCTGTCTACACTCACACACAGACACACACACACATGCACACGCTCGTGGACACTCACACACTCATATAAGGTCAAGCGCACACACACAAAATATCTCAATCTCCCTTTAAGTTTCTCTACCTCTTCTTTTCTCTGTCTCCCTCACTGCTATGGAAAAATCTATCCTAACAACAATATCAGAAATGATCCAACCTAACCTTTCATTCATTACTAGTTAAATTAATTAGCCTTTGTATACATTAACCTTGCACCTAGAGGTAGCTCCCTTCCTCTCTCCAATTAAAAGGTGTTGTTAGTTAGCATAAGGTGTTGTTAGTTAGCTAAATAGATTATTTTAGCTGTCTTGCATTGTTGCAGACATATCCACTTTCCCCCAAAGTGTATTGCAAATTAGCCTCTCCTGCCATGGCTGGCTTCAGCTATGGCCAATCCTTAAGTTTCCATAATGATCAGTCCCCTCACCTTTGTTTTGTAATCATCAGATATATGTCATTTGATGTCCCACGATGTGATCGTTTCCCAAGAGGCTTTGGATAATACTCCAAATGAGTCTTCCCGAACCAATGCTCCATTAAACAAAAGGCTTTGTAGAGTGGAGTGTCTTGCAAATTCTCTCTCTGTCTCTTCAACTCTCTCCCTCTTAATGGTACCCTCTCTCTTCATCCTCTCTCCCACCCTCATTGTTACCCTCTCTCTCTTTCATTGTTACCCTCGCTCTCTCGCTCTCTATCGTTGCTACCCTCTCTCTTCATCCTCTCTTTCCATTGCTCTCATTGTTCTCCTCTCTCTTCATCCTCTCTCTTCCTCTCTCATTGTTACCCTCTCTCTCTCTCTCTCTCTCTCTCTCTCTCTCTCTCTCTCTCTCTCTCTCTCTCGCTCTCTCTCTCTCTCTCTCTCTCTCTCTCTCTCTCTCACTCTCTCTCTCTCTCTCTCCCCCCTGGTTTCCCTTGCTGATGGTCCATTGACAGGTCGAGGGAGTGTTAAGTAGTCCTCAGAGGAAGGCTGTGGAATCACTCTCCTGCCTCCTTCCCTCCCGCCAAGCCGGGCTACCTGCTTGCACTTGTCAAGCTGTCTTGTTAACCCTGCCACCTGCGACTGTGTGTGTGAGTGTGTGTGTTTGTGTAAGCGTGTGTGTCCATTTGTATGTATGTTTCCATTTGTGTGTTTGTGTATCCATCTGAGAGTATGTTTCGATTGCGGTGTGTGTGTGTGTCCATATGAGTGTATCTTTCCATCGCTGTGTGTCTGTGTGTGTATTCCTTTATATGTCCATTTGTGTTTCCTGCATATGTGTGTGTGTGTGTGTATGTGTGTGTGTGTGTGTGTGTGTGTGTGCGTGTGTGTGTGTATGTATGTGCTCGCGCAATGGGATATATGCATTCGTATCCCATTGCAGTGCCAGTTTTATTTTCCACAGTGGGTTGGGTACTACATAAAAAAAGCATGTGTTCAAAATCCAATAACACCCCCATGTCTGCAAGCATCACTACAGATAACAAATACGCATTTGAGTGAAAAAAACGGAGACCAACTGGTTCACATAACACCACAATGTTACAGTCTGGGGTAGCGAAAAATGACTCCACTTTCGAATTACATCCATAATTGATGCATCAGAGCGTATGTTTGCCAGCTATAGGCTGATCTAATATCTGTACGTGAGAGAGTATGTGAGGTCTTGCTGGGGTGACCGTTTAAGCACACTTAAGCCCACATACACAATAGGGAACACTGTTCGAATATCAAAATCAATCTTCAGAAATTAACTGCAAAGCGGGTTGGGCTTTTACATTCTACATGAACCAATATATATACATACACACACACATATATATATATATATATATATATATATATATATATATATATATATATATATATATATATATATACACTCAATATAAAGACATGACTGGCTTGTAATAATATTTTGTATTAATAAAGCGTTGCATTTCTGATTCATTATTATCTAACAGTATATTACATTTCTGCTTTTGATAACAACACCATACAAGGAACTAACGAATGAGTCTGAGTCTGAGCAAACACTGAGTCTGAGCAAATTTGAGATTAGAACACAAACCAGGTCGATTATATTTTAGTTTAGATACGGCAGACGTAAACCTTGCGAATAGCTATGCATGAGTTACATTGAACACAAAGGTAGATTGTACATAGGTGTGGGAGTGTGTGTGGATGATGGCTGGTTGAAGCAGCCTCACCTGGCCTGAGTCAGACTGATTGGACTCTGGGGCTGGGTGAGGCTGCACACCTGTTGCACATGGAGCAATCAGTGTGCAACAGGTTAAACCAGCCATCACCGCACACACTCAGAGAGAGATCTCCTACACGTCAGCATGGAGCACCATCTGCATGCATCATTTTACTCAACCTTGACAATAAACCGGTTTCAACATCACCACCCTGTGTCCATTCGTTTGGAGGAGCCTGAGTAAAGTCACCTAGGTGGAGTGGGAAAAGCCACCTAGCTGGCGTGGAGTTTGCTACAATAGGTTTATGCATTCAACATAAGCTGTATGGAACATAGTATATATCTAAATGTAGATGCAGTATACATAAAACATGAAGACATTTTTGTACATTCAATACCAATCTGGTAGATTATCTAATTTATTCAATACAAATCTTCTCAAATATATAATTGTGTTTACTGACTCACAGACTCACAGAATCCCAATCACACACACACTCACACTCATACACACATGCACAAACACACATTCAGGATTGGATCGGTGAAAAGGTGGACTCCTGAGTACACTGGGAAGTCAGGACAAGCTATACCAACAAAGAGCAACCTTTGGCTGAATCTGCTCTGCTGTTGGCGCTACGCTTATCCATGAGATGGATTATCTTAGCATGTAGTTCAATTATAGAAGTAATGACATGAAAATACATTTCAATCTAGGAGAGTGGCATATCAAAGTGCATCCACTCCGTTACGAAGAAGAAAAACCGAAAAGGTCGTCCAAACGCAGTTCATTGAAGTGGCTACTGCATACCAATTTGATTCTGTGCTCCTGAAGGAACAATCAATTCACCTCCTCCATCAGTCTTTGATGTGTTTTCTCGCTCGGCACCATCGCCACCTCGTTACGCTCCGTGGAGAACAACGGAACCTCTGCCGAGTTACGGACCGATCCATTGTGTTGCTATTACAAAATAAAAGCCCCCCCCCCCTCACCCCAAGCTGTTTGACGTCCACACGTTTTAATAAAACCAAACGGATGTCAGACTGAGCTCCACGATGGCGGAAGGAGGCGGCGATGGCGGCCGCTTAACAGAAAAGAGCGGGGCGGGGCTGAAGTCGCGGCCCCCTGCGTGATGGAGGGGTTGCGCGGAGGGAACTGCGCCGTGGCTATCGATGGCCGCCGTACATTCTGCTGTAGGATTCCTTGGAGACAGGGTATGCGTGACAGGTTGAATATATCACGTTCGACCAGGCATGGAATGGAATCCCCCCCCCCCCCCCCCCCCCAAAAAAAAATACGCTTTCCCCAGGGGAGGAATTCCGTTTGTTGTTGCTCCTTCACTTATTGACTGGTGGAGGAAGTGGGTGGTTGTGGGAGAGTTGGTGAGGGCGATGGAATGGGGGATTGTGGTGGGAGTTGTAGTGGTCTTAAGATGTTGGTGGTGGTGGTGTAAGTGTGGTGGAGTTGATGGTGGTTGTGGTGTAAGTGTAGTGGAGTTAATGATGGTGTAAGTGTGGTGGAGTTGATGATGGTGGCAGTGGTGGTGTAAGTGTGGTGGAGTTGATGATGGTGGTAATGTTGGTGGTAGTTGTGTAAGTGTGGTGGAGTTGATGATGGTGGTAGTGGTGGTGTAAGTGTGGTGGAGTTGATGATGGTGGTGGTGTAAGTGTGGTGGAGTTGATGATGGTGGTAGTGGTGGTGTAAGTGTGGTGCGTTGGGACAGGGTGATAAGGGTGGAGGGCAGTATTACCTCTCAGCTGCGCGCATGCAAAATCACACGCTGCTCCTGACCTTTTTCCCATTTCTTTTATTCTTCTAAGAGGTTCTGGGAATGTCCAAACACCAGTTCTATGTGATATTGTAGTTTTGTTTTCTGCATTATTAAAACCCAGACAGATTAAAGTTGATAAAAACGTGATTCTGCAGCAGTGGTCCCAGACGGCTCCGATTCAGGCAGGGAAAGAAAGAAACATCTCTGTTACAATCAGGGTTCGAAGGTGTAGCGCCAAGAGTGGAGGAGATAAGAGAAAAGGGAGCCTTGCTCTGCTTGATCTTTTCCTGGACTTGACCCTCTACTCTCACTCGTTTACTTTATCTTCCCTCCATCTCTTCTCCTCTGTTAGCCTTTCTGTCCTGTCCTCTCCCCTCTCTCAGCGTGTCCCTCTCTGTTAATCTCTGCTCATCCCCTGCTATCTCAAACACACACACACACACACACGCACGCACGAGCGCACCCAAGCACAGTCACAGACAACCTGACACAAACACACACAAACACAACCAAGCACAGTCACAGACAACCTGACACAAACACACACAAACACAACCAAGCACAGTCACAGACAACCTGACACAAACACACACACACACACACAAACACAACCAAGCACAGTCACACACAACCCGACACAAACACACACACACAAACACAACCACACACAACCCGACACACACACAGATACAAACACAGAGAGGCACACAAATACACACACACACACACACACACACAAACAACTAAGTGCAAACACAGTGTCACACACACACACACACACACACACACTGACCTCTATGATCCTCACCTCTACACACACAGCATCTGTCCAGTCAGGTGAGAGAATGATGAAAAGCAGTTTCAACCAGATCCGACGTTTAGGATAACCAGCGGCTGTTCCTTCTAACACCGTTGCCACAGTAACCAAACCCCCTAACACCCCCCCCCCCCCCCAACCCCCAACCCAAAATCTAATCTAATCCACACCAGTGGAACAGGTGGCCGAGCGGTAACCGGAAGAGTAAGAGGTGGAGCTGGAACGAATAATAATGAATCCTCGGTTGGTAATTAGTCATGGCGTGCTGTAATGGATGTTTGTCACCGGTGCTAGTGCCCTAATGGCTTCGTAAGGCTCTGTGCAAACACACGCTTGCTAGAGGAACTCCGATCGGAAAATGCTAAATAATTCGGACACGATGGGGGGGGGGGGGGGGGGGGGGGGTAAACATGGGAATACCCACAGTGAATCCTAATTTCACAATTTTCTTTAAATGGATGATATAATATATTGATGAGATTTAATATGTGGTTGATTTTGGTTATGGGCCAGTGTGTTACATTTGAATCAAGAGATTTTGACTTTTTTGTTGTTTTAAGGCAAATAAAGACATAAATAGTTCATAAGCAATAAACATATATATCATTTGAACAGGAATTACCCCCAATGGAGGTTTATTCCCTTTTATGTTTATAGCTTAGCATGCTTTTATCTTAACGTCAAGGTCGGGCAATCTTTGCTCAAACTGCAAACGGAGGAACAGGATAAACGAGTGGTGATAAAGAGAGAGAATCCATTCCTCCCCAGCCACCATGGTTGTAGGTCGGCGCTTCAGAACATGATTTACCACTTCTCATCGGAAGAAAACAACAGCGCTTAATCATCGACTTGTCCGACGGTGGACAAAACTGCCGCACATTAGTCGAGCGCTCAAACGTCCATTCCATTGGACAATGGGCTTTGGCGATCACCGCAAGGTGATGTGGTAGAGTCCTGCTAGCCCTGCTGTCACCCTCCTGCCAACGCAGAGGACGAAGACAGAATCCCTGTTCTTAACGAAAATGACAAGCTTTAATTGAAAACGTAACTGACCGATTTTGCGTCAGTTAACATCACCGGCTTTTGTACATCTTGCTTCACAAGATGCGTTTGTCTTCTGAAAGCGATCTCTGGTTCTTTGGCCTGGAGGTGTTGTTAGGGATGTAATACGAAGAAAGAAATATGCTTTCTTTTGTTTAGGTCAAAGTGGCTCGACTAGCTGTGCACATACACCTCGGTCTGTAAAAACGCATTCAAACGGTTGTGGTTTTAACGGAACAATGCTTTATTTTCATCATACACACACTGTGGTGTTCTGTGGCACTCCCGGGGCACCTCCTTAATAAGTCAGGTTACGCTGCTGCATGCAGTGGGATTCCATTACACCATTTTGTAAATAGAAAGAATAAATAACAACAAAGCCAACAAACTAAAATACACACATTTCAAAAACAGAAAGCAAGAGGACTCACAACAACACCACGGAAGTAGTAGGAAAGAAACACGTGTGTGTTTGAATACTTCAACCCCCCCCCACACACACACACACACACACACACTTCCCTCTTATCCCCTTCCCCTGCCCCCTTACTTTCCTGGAGGGGCCACGGCACTTAAAGGGCATGATGAAGTGGAGGCCCCCATTGTAGAGAACAAAGGGGCCACTCCATCTTGGCTCCATCTGGCAGACATCTTGGGTCCTCTGGGAACGGTTCAGTCGCTGAAAGATATTCAGAGAGTCGCCCAAACACAAATAGAGAGAGAGCGAGAGAGAGAGTGAGAGTGAGAGAGAGATAAGTGTATAGACTGAGACTATAGCAACACAATCAGTGATACACTGTATGTAATGAAATAATCTTGTCATTGTCGTTTATGCTTATACAAAATCAAATTGACGTGTTACATGGACACCTACTGTTTTAACCCATATCAACGTAGTCCCATTCCAGACTGTCTCGGTTGGATGGTGAACGCTGACGCTGTGATTCTGAAACACTCACACTCTAAAGTGTGACGGACATCACATGTCACTCGACCCAACCTGTGTGGAGTCTGGAACCTCTGTGTCCATACTGTCAGGTGAACACATCAGCGGAGAGAAGAGGCATTTCCATCACCGAGCGTGACGTCCATAAGGAGACCGAATAGAGATTTAGTTCACAACGGTCACCGTGGATAGAAAGTTGATATTTAATAACCAAACATTCGCTTGGATGTATCGAGGCCAGTTCACTGACCGAGGGATTTGGTCGCCGTTAGCGATTGAGAGGAACGATGCACCGTGCAATGGGTCTTCCTCAAAGCATTCGACTGAAGCCAATTAGCTGTACGGTCTGTTCACATCCGCCTCCGTACGGACCCTCCAAAGAACCTCGAAAACCACAAGGATGGACAGCGTTTAGAGTGGCCAAGCCAAAGCCAAGGAGAAGTTAAAGAAAACATGCTGGAGCCACAGATGGAATAATGTGTTTGTGTTTGGTTTTTCGTTGGGGTCGAGCAATAGATAGTGATTCAACTTGGTTCAAGATTCGTGAAAGGACATTTTACCGGGAATAATAATCATGCAATAAACATACTGATAAACCGTCTGTGTCCTGAAGAGTTTTTTAAACATTATGAACAAATTATGAATATCAGCTACCATCTACAAGACAATTGTATCATGTAAATGTTCTTTATTTTTTTTTCACCTCAGCTCAAATTTTGTAACGAATGAATTGCCCTAACAATCACACAAATACATTTTGAAGGCTGACATGAATCTTGAAAAATCCAGTCCAATTAAATAAAGAGATGATTATGGAGGAGAGTGTGCCATATCCCGACACCTATTCACACATTTAGCAGCCAATACAACCGTAAGACTGAGCAACAAGTCCCTTTGAGTATGTCAATGTGATCTTTAACTAAATAATACCCCATCATGTCGTACTCCTGTTGCCCTTCACTGCAAAACAAGATTGAAAGCTAATTCCTGTGTCTTCACCGGGTCTGAGGATGTATCGGTAGAATGGAAGCCATTAAGTGGTTACATTTTTCGCAGGTGTCGTCGGTTACAGCGTTTCAATTACATTTTTATTTGAATCCCGCGTTATTATTATTATTTTTTAAACGTTTGTTTTTCGGAACGAGCTTTCAGCGTGTTTGGCAAGACTGGGGGCGACTTGGGGTGCTGCAATGCCGCATGCAAACAACAGATTAACCTTTCATGGCATTTTTTCAATTCAGCCCATTCTGTATTTGTTTTTCATTTTATTTTCTTCCTCTCGTTCTTCAGATTTGGATGTTAGGTACCTGAGAGTGAGAGAGAGATTACAGTTTGGCTTTCAGGTCCCTCCTTGCATATGTTTTGCATTGTTGGGTAGTGATTCTCCTCTCGGGCCTCCACTAATGGCCGTTGGGTTGAATAATGCATGCCAGGGCATATAAACAGCCTTTCGAATGGGGCTCGCTGTTTATGGAGAGAGTAGGGAGAATGGAATGGATGCAGATGTGCACACTTAGAGATGTGCATAAATCTCTGAATCTGTTTTACTGTGTGGGCCACCTACACACACACACACACACACACACACACACACACACACACACACACACACACACACACACACACACACACACACACACACACACATTAATACAAATAGACAAAAGGACATGTGAGAAGACACACAGCAGGGCGTTCTCATTAACTTAAACTAATGAACAGAAATCCAATGTAGTCCGTTAATGAAAAAACTGACTCAATCAAGTACTCAGACCTCATTCTCTCTCTCTGTTGCTCTCTCTCTCTCTCTCTCACTCTAGCCCTCTTCCTCTATGCTAATTAATGTTTTTAACATTTTAATTAACAACTGCATAATACTGTTATTATGGAGTAATAACATAATATAATTCAATAAATTGCATCCCCCCCTCTGTAGGAAGGCGTTCATGCTAATCAGCATGAGGCCAATATGAAGCGTGCCTCCTCATATTCTATATGGGACACAAGAACACACACACAAGAACACACACACAAACACATATGCGCAAACAGTCTCACACACACACACGCACACACATGCACAGACAGCCCCTCACATAAAAACCCTCCCACACACATTGTTGAAAGTTCATCCTGATCTCCGAGGAAAAAAATAGCATCGCACCGAAAACCCACGGCGGGATGCCTTGTAATTTAGCGGGAGTGTGTGGTGGATTCTTATTGCCGGCTTGTAGAAGTAGAGTTGACCCTCTTATCTGCCATCAAGGAAGACAGAGGTCACCAGAAGAAGCTTTTTTTCTTTTTTTCTCTCTCTCTCTTCTCTTGGGCTCTTTAACCTCTCCACACAACACAATTATGGTGCTTTCCACCAAACAATGGTTTTCTGAAAATAATCCTCCATGCCATCCCCACAGAGTAGCACCGCCACAATTCCACACGCAGCGACGGGTTGTCCTATGCTAATTCAAGTTAGCGTCTTGTCGACTCAAATGCATCGGGCTGTAAGAGGCTTGCCGGTTGGTTTCTATACATCGTTTTTAACATAATGTTCCGATTCCGACTTTTGTCTCCGTATTGACATTCATGTGACTGCGCGGTGGTATGCTAATTAGCATTATGTAGCATCGCCTCAACCGTCTGTATGCGGTTTGTTTGTTGAATTAGGGTTCAACCCTGTGGGAGTGTGTGTGGATGATGGCTGGTTGAAGCAGCCTCACCTGGCCCGAGTCAGACTGATTGGACTCTGGGGCTGGGTGAGGCTGCACACCTGTTGCACATTGAGCAATCAGTGTGCACAGGTTAGACCAGCCATCACCGCACACACTCAGGGAGAGCTCTCCTACATGGCAGCATGAATCACCATCTGTTTGTATCAATATACTCAACCTTGGCAATAAACCGGTTTAACATCACCACCCTGTGTCCTTTGTTTGGAGGAGCCCAAGAAAAGTCACCTAGGTGGAGTATGGCAGCCACCTAGGTGGGGTGTAGCATGGACGTTGCTACAAACCCCTTGTAACAATCCACTTGATACATTGTTGAAGTAAGTAGTAGTGGTAAGAAATCTTTAGACTTCTGTCAATCTGGGGGGGGGGGGGGGGGGGGATTGGGTATGTGTGTGGGGAGGCTCTATTGAGTTAATAAATAAACACAACCCTGAATAAATGTATCACCTCTTGTTCAGTCTGGTTGACAAGAGAGACAGCTAGAAATAAAAACACCCCTTTCAAAATAATTGTTTCCCCCCTCCTACACCTTTGCCTCTCAAAATCTCTCTCTTCCTCCCTCTCCTTCTCTCTCTCTCATTGTCATCTGCTTTCTGCCTCTCATTTAACTCAACTGCACACAAACTTTTTATATACCTCCCTCTCCCTATCCCCCCTGTCTCTCCACTCCTCCCCCTCTCTCTATCCCCATTCATCTCTCCCTTTATTATCGCTCGATGATTATTTTGTTTAGCTGTTTATCTATATTTTTCTAATTTGTAATTCTTTTAAATGTTGTACCTTGTATCCATGTGGCTGCAGTCAAGGGAAGTTTGCACGTAACAATTTCACTCGATCCTTTACACTTGGTGTTAATTTGTGACAAAAGATGAATCTTGAATCTCTATGTCTTTCATCTCTCTCTCCCCCTCCGTCTCCCCCTCTCCAGGGTGACAGATGGAGGAGTGGCAGGGCTGTCAACCATCGTTCTCTTCAGTCATCCATCAGTCCACCAGTTCCTCGAAAGAGGAGCGGGAAAGAAAGAAAGAAAGAAACAATGAGGGGGAGGGAAGAATGGAAGGTAAGAGTGCAACATGATCCCCAACCTAATCGACAGGATAGGTCGTTTGTCATTATGACTAAAAACGAACCATACGAGCTGGTACAGCGCCCCCGATCAGCTGTTCGTAGAAACCAGCAATACGTCAAGCATTTTAAACATGTTTTTTCATAAAAAATGAAAGTCTTCTTTGGGACGGACAAGGCCGCCGTGTTTTTGTGGGGGCATCCTGGAAGTTAATGTTTGCCTTGCCTCTGCCAAAAAGTCCATTCCAAAGGTTCATTATATATTCGTATGTTTAACAAGATAATCATGACAAATGAGTACCGCTTTAAAGGTTTTTTTTAAGCATTTTAATGCATCAATTAAGAAAAAGGCAGGCGAAAAAGATTTTCAAAAGACTAGTAAAATTGTCAACATGGAGGTTGTAGACCTGCAGGAAGGGATGCAAACACACCATTTATTTGGACACAGAATGACTTGGTAAGAGACACCTGGTCTCTTTTATATGAATCAGGGCATAAATGTCTACTTAAATGAGGCTCTAGTCCTACAGGAAGTGATGTCATTATTAGGTGACCTAGTGGTCAATAACACTTTGGAGTGAGCTAGAGACCTCTTTTATATGAAAAAGGGCCTCAAGGACATCTACGATAAATCTCCCCCAAATTGGGGGAGATTCACGGCTTAGGGTGAGGTCGAGCTGTGCGCAGCCCCACTTTTTGCAGAGACTCGTGATTTTCACAGAGCAATCCCAAAGTGCCCCCTGGTTGATAGGTCTAATGGCCAAGAACCTTTCTCTTTCCAATTTATTTAGGTTAATTTATTGCAATACTTTTTATTTCTAATTTGTTTCAATGGCGCATTTGATGATGCTTTGTGTGTCACTTCCTGTAGGGCAAGAGCCCCCAAATTGATAATCGTATATGTTTGATAAATGTTTTTCGCTAACTTAGAATGAGCCCTTTATATCTAGCGGATCCCGCCATGTTTCTACAGTAGCCCAGAATGGACAAACAGCTCTAGAGAGAGCGCAGTTCCAACTAACAATCATAATCGCTATCTCACTTGTAAGCTATGACCTATACTTTTACAGACGAAATAACTAAATCGATTTATAAATACATCAAGGAACCTCATCATTTGACACTTGGCTACTCTATGCTGTCTAAGACGATGACATTATTACCTGCTGGCGCCTTACAGGCCAGTACAGGCCACCGTAGCTTCTCCTATGTCATTGGAAATGGTGGGGTGAGAGGGGTATTCAGGTGGTTGATAACTGCAACCTCATTGCTATGTGCCACTAAATTCTACACATTGCACCTTTGCCTTGTGGTGGTGGTGGTGGTGGTGGTGATGGTGGGAGGTGCTAAGAACTAGGATGGAGTGGGGGATGGTGTTGTATTGTCAACTGTAATTAACTGATTGTCGAACAACAAAACATTCCAACCTCATTTTCCTAATCTCACTAATCTGTTAATTAACCAATTTGAATCCCATTCTCGTGTACTAAGGAAGTATTTTGTGGATGATTACATTGTATTTTTGAGGGTTTTTTTCTGGGCTGTGAACTGTATCTTAAGATTCCCCTATGTGTATTTATAGATATTTAACGCGTCAAGCATAATTCACAAGGATTTGAAACATAATTAATCATAATCATCACCGTGATTTGGAATACGTATCTAAACAGCTAGCAAGTTTGTCAGCTTGTTGACAAACTTGCTGACACTTTAGCGGTTACATTTTAGAAACACAGCTAGCATTGCAGCATGGTACATTTTGAAGCCTGGGTCGTGAAGAAGTGTAAAAAGCGTCTTGTCAGTTTGGTGTCTTTTGATGGCTTTGTTTTATCACCTCTCACGCCTCAGCTGATTGCATGTATGTATCTCCCAAGGAGAGACAGATTGACACCATTTTTCATCTCTGACAGGGAATTAGCCGTGTGATAGAAAGCCGGTGGCAGTTGTTTGGTTAACATTGACAAGCTGAGCCACAGTCAGTGGTTTTTATCTTTTGTTGTCTGAGAAAAGAAAATGTAAGTAATTTTGATCCGACTGCAGTGTCGCACATTGAATTCAATTCAATGCCGGGGATGTTTTATTAAAAATCGGAAATTAAAACCTCTGACCGATACTCGTGTATTGCAAACATGTTGAATGGATTCTTTCACTTTTCGGGAATGGGGAACCACTCATCGGAAGGCTGCAAACAACGGGGGGGTTGTGTTTTTCTACGGCGTACACAACCTTGAAGCCCTTAGTCTGCAGTAAATAGAGAAACAAAAATATATAATGCATCAGCAGAGAATATGAAGGTTGACCCACTGGAGGTACACGGTTTCCTCCTGGAGAGAAAAAAACTAAAATAAAACAACCAACAGCAATTTGAATTGCGAGGTCGACAAGGTCTTGACAGTCATGGCTCCGCTCCAAGTCTCGGGCAGATGGAATTTCATGTCTCGGACAGCTCTTCTGAGTTTGAATTGGAAGCTGGGTTACATTAAGGCGTGCCAGAGTAGAGTCATCCCTGAATGAATCATAGTCATAGAGAATATAATCATAGAGAATAGAATCATAGAGTCATAGAGAATAGAATCAGAGTCATAGAGAATAGAATCATAGTCAACCCTGAATGAATCAGTCATAGAGAATAGAATCATAGAGAATAGAATCATAGTCATCCCTGAATGAATCATAGTCATAGAGAATAGAATCATAGTCATAGAGAATATAATCACAGAGTCATAGAGAATAGAATCATAGAGAATAGAATCATAGAGTCAGAGAATATAATCATAGAGTCATAGAGAATAGAATCATAGAGTCATAGTCATAGAGAATAGAATCAGTCATAGAGAACAGAATCATAGTCATCCCTGAATGGCAGCGACAGCTTGCCTCACTCTATGCTCTATATCCCTTTAGCGCGACACCTCTGAGCTCCACGGAGACCGTCCGCCGAATACTGTAACTCACTTAAAAAGCCGCTTCTGCCCCCCCCCCCCACCTTAACCAAAAAAAGAGAGAAAGAAAAACTTCTGTCTCTTTTCTCCTGGCCAGAGCACTCAATTTCCCCCAGGTGCCATATCGAGTCGGAATCAGATAACTGGCAGAAAGAGCTGGGAAAATTGAATGCATATCAAGTGAAAAGACATGCTGTCGGACGGAACCCAAAGCGCCCCCCCACCCCCTCCCATGCAGCCACAGAGACATTGCAGACTGTAGACGCAAAGTACCAATCCTGGTGCAACACAGGAGCTACGGTGAAAAAGTGACCGAAGTAAGCTAGCAGCGTATAGAGCACTTGTGAGAACAGCATGGAGGCCTGGTTTATTATTATTTTTTACCAGAGGCCCAAGCCAAGGAATGTTTTCAGGAGTTATGTCATGATGATGAAAATAACAATCCATGAAGTGAACATACACTCGACTCCTAGTATATTTATATGATATACTTTGAAAAAAGTATTTGTTTCCTTCCTCCTTAGTTTTTTCATGGAGCCAAGAGACCCAGGCTACGGCCCTGTTGACAAGCTAGCAGTTGCACTGCTCCGTGGCGTAACTTACTGGTGATTTATATAAGCCCTGGGCCCTGGTATGCCATTCATTTCACCTCATCCAAAACCCGGGAGTAGTGAGCGATATTTCTTGAGGGATGGCCCAGATATGATGTCAGAGAAGAGTTTGGAGTCTGGAAAAGCAGAAGCAAGAGAGTACAAGGAACTAAACTGTTTGTGTGTGAGATGAGCCAGGATGTGCTCTTTAGCTCAACTGTCTGTTGAGTTTCAAAATAACAGCGTTGCTGGCCTTGTTGTCCTCAGTTGAGTCACACTTTTACGAGTTTTTTTTACAAGTGTGTTTTACTTTGATAACTAGAGTGACCCACACCAATGTGTTATATTACGTCCAATTAAAGTAGTGAACCAAATTTGTTCAAGATTTGTATTCTTTAATGAGGAAAAATCTTTGACTTATTTGAGTTTTAGTCTTATGGCATCCACAAGCATTTTTTGTTTGTACAGACACTTTAGCAGAGACATTTTCAGCACACAGCTCATAACACCCATCCATTCCATTTTCTCATCTCCTGGCCGACTCCCAGAGACCCCACAAGTCGCTCCCAGATCAAAATGCACAAGGCAAAATGAATCAATCCATAACCATATACTCAGAAAATCACTGAACCCATCACTGAACCCATTTTCCAGCTCTGAAAGCATCTCGCTCAGTGATGTCTATGTGATGATACACCCTGCAGACATTGCTGCTAGGTCTGGGAGTCAAACACACCGTGTTGCAACCATTGGAGTAAACTACTCCGCCCCTGGACTATCCCTAATTCGGAAACCTGCACTTTTAGTTTTTCGCCATACTCATCCCTTTTTGCTCTAATGTGATTTCTTGACTTTTTCTCCATACGCTAAATCGATTTAGAGAGGGATGAAAAATAGTTGGTTTTTTTTTTTCTTCAGACACTTGGTACTCTAACTAACAAAATTGATGGCTTCACTTAAAGTGTTACATAGGGTAAGTTGCGGTTATGTATTTTATGATTTACCCACTTGAGTATGTGGTAGGGAGATGGGGAATCGTGGAAACAGAGGGGGGTAGTAGGTGTATACAGTTAAGTGTGGGCCAGGTAAATGGTGAACCCAATTGCAGGGAAAATAATTAAACGATTCTTAACAGGCAACAGAATTGTAACTAGGACCAGAACAAGAAAACAGGGCTAACTGGGTAACTTCAATAACACAGGTGAACATAATCAGTAATCAAGACCTGTCTCCAACTCTCAGTCCACGCAAGAAAATAGAAAAAGAAAGTGCTCAAATATGCATGCCAGGCCAGTAGGTGACAATGGTAATTCTGTTTGTGAATCAACACAAAAAAACAATTGCCATGAACAAATTGAGGTCATGATGTCACTTAAAAAAAGAAAATAAACGTCTTACACGACCACACATAAAACCAAAAAAGCCCAGTTTTTCCTTTCCCCAAACAGCGTTTTCCTGTGGACGGGAGGCCATTCTTATCTATGACGAAATAAAAACACAACGTTCAGCAAGAATGTGTCTGTGAGCGGGAGGTCTCTTAAAAGCTCACTACTCATCAGACTCAGCTCAGATCAGCCACTTCTATCAAGGTTCCTTGGCAGAGGTCTGTGCTCCGCTCAGCAAATTGTCTATAGCGCTAACTATATCTACTCACTGCTGCGTACGCAGGGGGACATTTTCTACTAATTGCATTCTGCCACATCTCTTTCGTCACACATTCTTTGCTCTCTTCTTAATCTCTTCCTTATTCTCCATTGTTTATGTTTACAGCAAATGCTCTCTTTTTTCAAAGTTCTCCCTTTCTTTAAGTTATTTCTTCCAGCTACTGTTGTTTCTCTCCCCTCTCTCTCCCTTGTTCTGTCCCTCTTTCTGTCCTTCTCTCTCTTTATGCATCCCCCTCCCTTTCTATCTATATGTCTCCCTGGTTCTCTCTTTTCCCCCATATCTCCCCTCCCTCTCTCCCTCACCCCATCAGTTTCTCCTCTCCCCCTTCCCCCCCCCCCCCCCCCCCCCCCCCCCCAAGCGCTCTCTCTCAATCTCCCCATTTCTCCCTCTCTGACAACCATCGCACCTGGCTGGCTGCGTGCCACTGCTGACAGCGTTAGCATTCGTCAAGCGATGGCTTGCGAGACGAGACACGTTGGAACGGAGCCCAGGCTGACAGGACAACGAGAGATACCCAACGTCGTCTTGTCATGCGTTGATGTCGCTTTGGCTCCACCGCCATACAGCGCTCTATTTCTCTTCGAGCCACACCCCTTCTTCGCTTTATTATTATCCCAGTGCATGTCCTTTGGTGTCAAGGCTTTCCACCTCAGTCCAAGGTAACGAGATGTACGTTTACATCTTGTTGTTTAGCAGCCGCATGTATCCTAATACTTTTTATTCGCAAGGTCTGTCTGTGTTTCATGTGGCTTTCTTTATTTTTCTGCCCTTCTGTATTTCTTTGTTTGTATTTCTTACTTAGTTTGCATGTTTTTTGTTTGTTTGTTTGCTTCATTCTCCCTTTCTTTGCATCTTTGTTTCTTTCCTCATTCTGGATTGCACCTCATTTATCTTTGTAAAGTGGACCCATTGTGATAAAGCATTCATGCCCACGTTTATTTATTTATTTATTTATTCCATTAACGAAGGCTGTTAAAAACAATTTGATTGTTCTGTTTTGTTTGTTTTAGTGGTTTTTTTTATGGAGACGTTATTGAGCGTTTACAATCAAACAATCCCAAAAAAGAAATAACCAGAAGAATATCCTTTCCATCTCATAAAATCTGTGAATGAAGAAGTAAAAACTCGATACAACTTGAAGAATCAGCTAAAGTTCTCAAAGTGTGATAAATGGATATGCAAGAAACTCGATTAAAAATTGAAAGCCACAAATGCAAATCTCTAGTCGGCACATATTGAATTCCTTCCTATTATTAACCCTTGGCAGTTTCAACACACTTTTTCCAAAGTAATTTCATTTAAATAAATTGCGATCCTATCAACTTTATCAATACTGCTTCAATCGGAGAGGGAGGATTGTCAGGAAGTAACATAACCGGATGGACTCATCAAAACTGCTGAGGTAGGGTTATAATAAATATAAAATAAAATCAAGCTTTACTTCGGGTACCTTTTTAGTCTGCAGGATTCCCCCCACATCTCCAGGTCTTTTAAAGATACCATCCACACGTGTTATTACTGTGTCCACTGTATAACTAAGATAAGGGCAATGGCAGCGCAAATGGTAGAAGTATATAGAGAAACTTGAGTAAAAAAAAGGATCAGAGGTTGAGCTTCAGTCGTTTTCTGACAGGGTGGAACTTCTGAACTCCTGCGTTTGAATTGCAAATTTTTTGCTGCAGTGGCTTCGACTGGGGGTTTTTTTCTGTGGAAAAGGTCGGGGATTCAAACCTTTTACTTTGTCCGTTGCACAGCAAAAACATTTACATGCACAGGGAAACCCGGTTAGCCAGGGTTCCCAGTTTACAGTGGTTATCCAGTTGAGGGTTTAACATACTCATTGTCACGTTTCCATGGCCACATGTAACCAGGTTACGGAAGCCGGGTGAATAACTGACAGGCGTGCAAAATCCAACCGTAGCCTTCGGCGAGAGTCGAGGAAAAGTTTGAAATGTATTGGATGTTCAACACTTATTCACACTGGAGGTGAAAAGCCCAATCCATGGTCCAACTCCCGGTGGGTCTAGCTGTTAACTGCTGCATGACCCTGAAAAGGAGGGCAAAGGGTCAACAGGGAGGACAATCCCAAAAGGTTATTGATCGGGGGGGGGGGGGGGGGGGGGGGGGGGTTGATTAAGACGTTAACATTAGTCATTTAAGTAAGTAAACATTTGTCAATTTAATACAAATACGAAGTGCACTGATTTTCAAAAAATAAATAAGACTAAGTATTGTTACCCAAACGATCTCAATTGTAATATTCTTTTTTTATATAATTAGCAAAATTGTGCACAGATTTTCTGCTGTCTCTCGTGGGCCTAGGGTCACACCTTTAGCTACCACGGAGTCTTCATGGAGCAGTTTGTCACCGTTTGCGCTGCAGTCTAGACTCCCGGAAGAGTGGTGATGTTTTACAGCATGTGATCATTTGGTCGGCTCAGCAGCGGTTGCTCTATCATCCGCTGTTGTTGAATGATGTGCAAAAGCAAAGAATGATGTGCAGGAAGAGTGCCCTGTAGAGCTAGCATTGTCCTTGTGCCGTTCGGTTGCGGCGTGCCTCTCTAACGCCCCTTTCCTCCCTACTACTCACGTCTATGTCGGTGCGACAGAGCTTTACAGAAGGCGTGGCGTTCATCCCTGCTGCTCTTGGCGACAAAGTGGAGCTCGGAACTCTACGTAGATTGGAAGGTGGTGTTTCTCTTTGGCATCTGAAAGCCTGCTGAGCAATAAGCACCGGGGCCCAGGCAAGTGTGGCGTTGTGACAGGTAAATTGCGACGGTTGGCAGGAAGGGTAAAAAAGGAGGACACGCAACAGCGGACAAAGGGCGTGAAAACCGGACGAAATCTTGGATCTCTCTCTCTCTCTCTCTCTCTCTCTCTCTCTCTCTCTCTCTCTCTCTCTCTCTCTCTCTCTCTCTCTCTCTCTCTCTCTCTCTCTCTCTCTCTCTCTCTCTCTCTCTCTCTCTCTCTCTCTCTCTCTCTCTCTCTCTCTCTCTCTCTCTCTCTCTCTCTCTCTCTCTCTCTCTCTCATTTATTTATATATATATATATATATATATATATATTGTCAAGCAACTGGCAAATAGGCGCTTAAAGCTAAGAAATCAATTGTTCTTAAAAGACATTGAAACAACTCACACTGCTGTTCTGTAGCCTGAAGGTCATCTGTCACCATGCTGCACAGAGAGAGAGGGCAGTAGTGGCTGGGGTACAGTGTTAGCACCCCAATAACAACAGTCTATCTGCAGGCATCCTACCCCTACCTGCTCTTTAATGTGATGTGGTATCTGACTATATACGGTGAGTCACTTTGGATGAAAGCACTTTTGCTAACTGACTCAATATTAAATGGGGACTTTTTCTGCTGTATAGCTTTGAGGGCTTTGTATAGTGATCACAAAGCAGACGTAAAATTCAAGGAAGGTAGTACAAAATACAGTGTCTTGATTACTGCCTTTTGCTTGATGGATGTTTCAAGGAAAACTTAAATATTTTAATTGGTAATATACAATGGATTCCGCTGATCAAGTCGATAGAGCTGCTCTGTGTCTTGTATTTAATGTATCATTATTATGACGGAAGTCAACAATTATGTATATTTCAACAATGGACAACAACGACGTAGCCACTGTTGTTCTATTGTTGGAAGTCTGCAGCAACCAAAAGGGAGCGTATATTTGCTGATCCGTGCAGATGATGGAAAATACATTGGTTTGTCTGAGGGTGGTTTAATTTGCACTGATGGGACATGGAATGTTGCATGATTATTTAAACCTGCACTATGTGCGTTTTACCATTAGCAGCCTCTAGTGGTTTGAGTTGTAACTACAGTTATAGCTATATAATTTGAATTGATCGTCTCGTGGATGGATGTTCTTGAGAAACGTTCTAGTTCAGATGTTTTGTAATGAAGTAAACTAAAACTCGAATTGCTTTTTGGATGCTTCAAATGAAAGTTATTTTTCCCCAGCCAAGGTAGAGAACATGCGTTATAGACATTCATACCTACTGATTAGTTACTGTCACACACTATATTAAGTAAGTACTGGTAGGGCCTCCTCTAAAGTGCTATTCATTCAGGGCTGACGGTTTCACCTGAGCAAATGAGCATTTGGGAGTCCACCCTGGAGTCCATTGTAAGATGACGTCGAAAATGATAATTCGTTTATATCGTGACTGCCATTACAATTGCACTTATCATATTGCCAACCTGGCCATCATGTCCTATTGCTTCGTGTCAAATACTTAGCGGTAGTGATTCCTCAGACCTGAGCCCATGGACACAAGATTCTAGTGCCCTTAACAACAATGCATGTGGTTTGTTGGATTGCTTGCTGAGTTTAAAAAAAAATTTGTTTGCCTGTAATCTAACAGGCGTATTAAATCAGATGGGTTTATTTGTATTTTTCATATTATTTTTTTTTGGTTTACGTATTAATTACAAACATTGAAGCCAGTGGTGGATGAAGGGGATTACTAGTTTGAAAAGTGTACACATTTGAAAAATGTATCTTTCCCCTCATCAAATACATCTTAATATTCTGTGTGGTTCTGTTATGTGGTCTTGAAATTCCACTCATATTTTTTGGGTGTTTACCTTATTTCAAATGTGTCACTACCACCCATCACCACCACCACCCCTGTCACCTCCCTAAATTTCTTCCGCTCTCTTCTGCTCTTGTCTGGGTGCAACAGCCTCCGCTCCTGCCAAACTTACATACCCACCCCTTATTTTTGTCCTCGGGGGAGAAGTGGCCTGTTCCATGTCTCACCATGTCCCTTTTTCGCTGTTCCTAGTACCATTTCCAGACAGGGCATGATTGACAGCTTAAAGGGCGGACTGGTCCATGTGTTTCCATCCCGGGGGGTGTGGGGAGGGGGGGGTGGGGAAGATGGCGGCAAAGGGCTAACCGAACGGTTAAGTGACAGTTGGGAATTCAAGCAAATGCCATCTCAGCTCCTTCCATGATTCTTCTTTTCTTTTTCTCCTCATTCTGTACTGGTGACTCAGTGCTTTTCCTTCTTCCCATGGTCAGATTGGCATGTCATGTCACTGACAGAAACAGAAATGGAGGAATGGTCTTTGAAATTTCAAGCAATAGCATAACTGAGCAGTATAGACACAGGGACATCCTGGCCAATTCAATTCTTAAAGCGACCTCTTTGCTTTCTTGCTTTCTAAGTTGCCTAACAATCTTCTTCAAATGTGAAAACAGCTTGTTAATGTGTTCTGTGGATCCAATTCTGGCTTTTTTTTAATTCAACGGGACATTGTGGTGGGTTTTAAAAGAGGTATAAGCTCTTTCTCCTGCTACTGTGCTCTCTCCTCCCGGCAAAATCACCATGGCCAATCAGCATGACGTTTAGCTCCGCGAGTTCCAGTTGGTTTGTTGTTGGTCTGAAGAGCTACTACAGATTAAAAAATGACTGCTAGCAACGAATAGCTATAGCTCTGCGTCTCAAATGAGTGACTACAACTTTGGCCAAGTATTAATGAGTGGAAGAAATGGAAAAAAAACATTGATGAAGAAAAACTTCTCTTTAGGACACTTCTTGACAGCAAAATATTTGATTTAATTTTAGAGCATGATCATGGGAAGATGCAGGCAGCAAAGCTACCAAGCATACATTCAATGAGACAGTGGGTGTACATGATTCTTATAGGGAAACGGTCACATCGTGGGTAGTAAGTACAAAGGAAACAAAGGTGAGGGGGAGTAACCATCGTGGAAAATTTAGGATTGGCCATGGCCGAAGAGACAAAGTTAAATTGCAATATACTATGGGTGAATTGGACATATCTGCAAGTCTGCTAGCAAGGCTACAAGACAGTTAAAGGAATCTACACAGCAGATAGAACAAGAACTCAGTCGATTGGCATGGCCTCAGTATCAGACTTTGTGGCTACAGTGGCAATGCAAATGCAAACTCTCTTAACACCTTTCAATTAGAGAGAGGAAGGGAGGTATCTCTAGGTCCAAAGAGAATGTATGCAAATTCCTTTTCAATTGACTAGTAATTATATAAACAAGAATGATATAATTGTATATTATAGTTATGATTAATATTTCCACGACACATATCTAAAATAGTCAGAAGAGATTAATGTTAAGCTTCAGCTGCCTTGAGGTCCTAATAAGGGTTTCATAAAAGTAATTACATTGAAATTCCGAAAATTGGGTATATGATTGACGATCTACACTTGTTTTGATTCAAATCAAATTTGATTAATCTATTATCAACAAAAAGGTAAATATTTACACCGCATGATGCTTTAAATACTGTTCCAAATCAAAGTTATAGATGGTATTGACAAAATAATGTGTGTGAACTTTGACCTTGAACTACAACCATGTACTTCCATTCAGGTCAGACTTCCCAGCTGGCTTGATCAGGATAAGAAAATATAGAGAAAATAAGAAGAGGGTACACTTCACTGAATAATAGATTTACGTGTAGAGCAATGTTCAGGTTTAAGTGTGTTATTTGTATATCTGAATGACCACATTCAAGCCAGTTTAAGGGATTTCTTCCTGTCGTATTCATTTCAAACCACTCCAGTATACAAACGAAAGCACTTAGACTTACTTTAAAGCAAAATGGCACACCAAAGTATAGTACTGGATTCATAGTGTCGTGTGTTGGTTATTCTGAAGATAACTTATGATCAATGGAGGAAAAGCTGCGAAAGCAATTGGTCGAACATTTTGCACTTTTCAAAAATCACAATGTTGTTACTCGAACACATTATTAGCTTAGTTTTTTTGTTGTTGTTGTCCTTCCCCAAAGAAAATAGCCTCAGGTTCAACTGTGAAAGTTAGCTAAACATTTTGTTCCGCATGCACGCTCATTGTATCCTTCAGTGCCGAAGTACAGGAATGGTGTAATATATAATTCAACACCATCTGTCCACAGCACATGTTGTGTATAAAAGCCCTCTTGTACGCTCTTCTACACCTCCACACCCCGTACTTCTGTCCTTTCTTTCTTTCTTTCTAGCCATCACTTTCACAGTCTTGCTTTCGTATTTATCATGGCGTCCCTTCTGCTCTCCCTCTCTCTCTTTTGTTCTCAGGTAGTAATTGTGTTGTTCGCTCACTCAGCTCTCTGTCTGTCTTGGAAAACGTTTGAAACGTTTCCTTTTCTTTCCGCTGCGTGTTCCCTCTGTCTTGCGGTCGTGTGATCTCTGTATCTGTCTGTCACCAGCTTAGAGTCTATCTCTCACACGTCTCCCCCCCCCCCCCCCCCCCACACACACACACACACACATGCCTTACACACCTACACTAACACACAAACACACACTCCCGCAATCCTTCCCCTCCTCCCTTTATTAAATTATTCTCATCCTCTCCATCCACTCAATGCACAGGATGAGGAGAGAAGAGGATTTTGAAGTTGATGAGCGAGATAAGCTTGTAAGAAGATTATGAATATTCTAGTACTATTTCATATTTCTTTCCTTTGCACTTAATGTATTTCCTTCCACAGGCTATGTAATATGAGCACATGTCAGTCAAGCAGAAATGCTGTGTTATTTAAAACTGAGTTTAATATTAATTCAGCCTGTAGAATTGTGATGTATTCAAGTTATATTTCAGTGCTGTATCCATCTGTGGGAGTGTGTGGATGATGGCTGGTTTAAGCAGCCTCTCCTGGCCCGAGTCAGACTGCTTGGAATCTGGAGCTGGGTGAGGCTGTACACCTGTTGCACATTGAGCAATCAATGTGCACAGGTTAAACCAGCTATCACCGCACACACTCAGGGAGAGATCTCCTACATGGCAGCATGGATCACCATCTGTATGTATCATTATACGCAACCTTGGCAATAAACCGGTTTAACATCACCACCCTGTGTCCTTTGTTTGGAGGAGCCTCAGGAAAGTCACCTAGGTGGAGTATGGCAGCCACCTAGGTGGCGTGTAGCTTGGACTCTGCTACACCTTTAAACAAATTATCCCAATGTCTAACGAAAGACATGTAGTAATACGGTGGCAATTACTATGGTATTATATTCCTAGTAATTAATGTTTATCTTTAATGGATCAGATTTGAAGCGTCTTGTTTACCTTGTGACTCTGAAAGCAACGCTATTTACTCGCCGAATGTTCTGGGAGGCATAACTTTGGTTCTGCAGATTTCCATTGCATTGAAAGTCATTAGAACGTGGGGCACTGCAGGTGTGTGTGTGTGTGTGTGTGTGTGTGTGTGTGTGTGTGTGTGTGTGTGTGTGTGTGTGTGTGTGTGTGTGTGTGTGTGTGTGTGTGTGTGTGTGTGTGTGTGTGTGTGTGTGTGTGTGTGTGTGTGTGTGTGTGTGTGTGCCTAAGGAAGTAACTGTGCAGGTGTTCTTTTGACGTCCACCCCTGCTGTCGCAAAGCTTAAAATGTGACGGCTTAATTCATTTCAAGAATTGCTTCTGTGGAAGAAAGCTATGTAACGTGTGTTCTTTGTTCTTCTCAAAGGACCTTTTGGATTACAACCAAACCTTATCAATCATGCCAAAGAGACTAGCGTGTGGTTCCTCGAACGGCCTTTAGGTGGTTCGCGGTAGGGGGTGAAAAAATGTATGGTGATTTAATTCTCATAATACAAAGCCAATACAGACAATGTCAGTGGCTAGTAACTTTGTTATTATGTATTTTGCAAGGCTCTGTTTGACACTCATGCTTCATTAAAAAGAAATTCAGGCTAGAATTGTAATGCCTTTTTAGGTGGTAGACTTGTGCGAGGGCGGCCATTCACCTCAATGTTGTCAACCCAGGCCAAATACGGATAGCTTCTGTCCTAGGTTCACACCGCACCGGCCACCTTGCTGTATAGTTTCTGTCATAGGCGCCAGCCTAACCATAACCATGGCTCACTTGCGCAGGAATACGTAGGTAAAGGAAAAGCAACGAGTCACTGATCATCACCGCAACCTATTTGGGTCACAAATGGTCTTCAGGTACACGGAGATACTCCTCCTGTTTACCAAGTAACAGCTCGAGGCTATGAACACAGCTCTCCGTGTATACTGTTACTGATATTGACAAAACAGATACACGTATTGTGTATCAGGGAGGTCCAGGCACTTTGTCTCTTTGTGTGTGTGTGTCAAGTGGTTAAATGTTAACACACGTAGCTGCTATGGCAGTGTTCCCAGTTTGGAGTCCATTACCAAGACACTCTGGGGGGGGGGGGGGGGTTCACCACCACCACCAGTAACTATGTGTGGCAGGTGGGTGTCAGCATGGATCCAAGGGGTAGTCTCCGTCGAGGTGCTGTGTCTCGTTCGCTACACGATTGGACTGCGCTGAAAGATGCAGCCGCTGGATTGAGTTCGAACTGCAATGACCTTGGGTATCAATTCTGAAAAACGCTAAGGGTAACTGTGTGTTGAACGCACAATTTGAGAGCCTTTTATCCCCCCGTTTGTTATTTGTGTGCTGCTTGTTGTTTGAATGTCCCCTTTTGAGATGGAAGGCCTTTTTCGACACGCCTTTAGATCGGCATTCCACATAAACACCAGTACATTTTGTTCATGTTATATAGTTATGTATACTACTCTGGTGATAAGCATGGCGATAAACTGGTTTACCTCTGCGTCTCGTGCTTTGATAATTGAGGTCATTTTAAGTTAGGTGAATTTATTTATTTCTATCCCTTAATCCCAATCTCAACAGGCTTCATCACAGGCACATAATTCTGCAACACTCCCTTAGCCCTAAGACAACTAGAGCGCAATAGGTGTGGAATGCATTATGTCATGAAAGATATTGCCGTTCAAGACAAAGTGTGTGTGTGTGTGTGTGTGTGTGTGTGTGTGTGTGTGTGTGTGTGTGTGTGTGTGTGTGTGTGTGTGTGTGTGTGTGTGTGTGTGTGTGTGTGTGTGTGTGTGTGTGTGTGTGTGTGTGTGTGTGTGTCATACTCACATTCACATCGTGATAGATAGTCCCATCAACTATTGGCCTTTCAACCTTCTTTCGCACCTCGATGAAATATCCTTTGCTTTCCTTGGCTTACATCTCTCCATTTCTCCGCCAACAAATGTGGTCATTTGGAGCAGAGGCAAAAAGAGAGAGACGAAGGAGAGAGAGAGAGAGATCCATCTCCACAATCTTCCCAGTCTTGAATTTTATGGCCCACGCTTTTAAAAGCATTTTTTTAGTGTGTCGCTGCAATGCAGAATTGCCCGTGTAGCTCACCACGGCCCGATCCATCGCCTCATGCCTTTAGCGGGAGCAAACAACACGGGTGAAATGACTCCTGAGTTGTGTTTTTATTTCTTCTTTATTTTTCCCAGCCTTAGACACCACCTGTCATCTCCACAGCCTTATTCCCGTTCAATAACTATGCCAAGAGGAAGTTGCGTGAAGGGAGATCTCGCATTGCAGTGGGACGCTTTGCATACAGGTGTAAACACACACAGAGCGTTCTAAGAAACAAGAATTTCAATTTTGTTCGTTCGATGTATTTTACTGTTTGTTTTGTTCTTTTCCCTGGATGTGTCCCCAAATTAAGCGTACATGTTCTGTCCCGGTGTCCCCAAAATAAGCCTAGATGTTCAGTCCCGGTGTCCCCAAAATAAGCCTATATACATATATATATATATATATATTCTGTCCCGTTGAACAACTACCAAAGCCAGCCAAACCCGGCGAGTGGAGTGGGCCAAATGGGGAAATAAACAGGTCGTCTGACATGAAGCAAAGGGGTTAACGCCTTTCCTAGGTCTGTTAACTGGGTCTTTTGAGAAGCAACAAAACACACGTTTCCGGCCGCCGCCTCTGTTCTGGTCTGAAACCCGGGACCCCACCGCACCTGGCCGTCAGGTGTTCCAGGGCGGTCCTCCCACTGCCCAGATTGACGATGGCCGGCGCAGGGCTCCGTTTTAATGACGGGGAATAGAGGGGCCACGGCCGGTGGACGTATCTCTGATGGCCGCCGGGAGCCTGTGGTCCACCGTCAGCAGCCGTGACATTGGCTGGAGGCCTGCGCCAGGCCCTGTGCGTATCGGTCCGCCGGATTACCATTTTGGTCATATTTGCACGGGCTGTTGTCCAAAGTCACTGGACCACTGAATTCAGATACATGTCATTAAGGGGCATTAAGGCATCTTGCTCAAGGACGCCCACAGGTTAGGCTTTGTTTGGACCATGGGGGATGGTTGGGAGTTGGGTTGGGTCCCAACCCCCTTGGGTTGGGAGTTGAAAACCCACTGGCCGCAAGGCTAGGTGCTGTGAATGTCACTGCGTATGTCTGGCTTGTCCGGATATTTCTAACCCCCCCCCCCCCCCCCCATGGAGTACTAGAGAACAAATAATCCATTCTAAGGGCTATGTTAAGACTATGGTGATAATGTTCGCATCGCTGGCATTGAGGGGTATAGTGCTTCACAGATAAGACCGGTAATAAGTTGTAATACGTATGTATACAATACACCGATGTTAACAAGTTGTATTTTTTCCATTATTGAAATGCTAATTCCCGGTTGTTAGAGTGGTTATGTTGTAATAAGTGTGCAATACACAGCTGTAAAAAAAAAAAAAATGATTGTGTGACTTTATCACTTCCTGTGCTTCCCTTTTAATAGGATTTGGAAATATGCCTTCATAAAAATAAAAATCCTGGGAGAGGGGAATAGCCTCTCGCAAAGTAAAAAAAAAAGGTTTATAGCTCTGTGATCTTCACAGAATATCTGAGGGAGACAAAGACGCACTGTTGCTTTAATGGAATGTTTAGAAGTCATTTCCTTCCCTTTATTTTTTATATTTCTCACATTTTCATTGTCGCTCAAGGCTATGCTTCTTTTCAAGTATTCAAGGTTACCCTCCGTGGCATCTGAAACGATAGATCAAGACGCGTTCACAATCATCAGGCAGATAAGACTATGTACTGCCAAACAAACACACACACACACACACAAACCTCTCCATCTCCCAACGTCATGCATGATGCAGTTTAATGAAAACGAATATAAAATAAATCAGCCAAGCACATTGTTGCTACTCCATAACATCACAACTACACTTCGTAACTAGACTTTCAAAGCCAGGATAGTGTAGTGGATAGGTGCTTCAGCTTCCAGCCAAAAGGAACTGGGTTCGATCCCGACTGTCTCTAGCACACCTGTAGGCAGCCTTGAGCAAGATGCCCTAACCCTCCAACCTGCTCCTTAATAACATGTATCTGAATTAACTGCAAGTCACTTTGGATAGTTAATTACTCAAAATGTCAAATTAAATGTAACAATGGTGCCATGTTTTACCCCAGCCTAATTAAAACAGCCTCATCACATCTTCCCTCAAGTCCCTTAACTCAAGGACTCCATCTTGTAAACACTGCCTCTCCACACTCTCACTCAATAAGACTTACCCTAACACATCTCTTCCAAAGCTCTTTACATTTATTTATTTTTCCCCACGAACAATTCAACACTCTACTCCCAGTTCTACACTTTGTGGTCCTTGGGAGGGGGGGGGGGGGGGGGGGGGAAGTGGCACCAAAGAAAAAAACACACCAGGCCCCCACTGTTATTTACGCACACACAGCCCACCGAGACCCACCGGAGTGGCTAGTGAAGCCGTGGCTAAAGTGTAGCCTTGGGTATACTTTTGTGTGTTTTGGTTTTGGTGCATCGGTATTCAATTCACACAGGAAGGCAGACAGAAAGGGCAAGACAACGGAGAGAGAAGTATCGAGTGTGGGAGGGAAAAAAAACGGGAGTCGCTGAGGCAAGGGGGCAAGATGATGGACAGAGTGAGAGAAACCGGCAGAAGGGAGAGAGAGAGAGAGAGGGAGGATGGGGGAGAGACAGACAGACAGACAGAGAGGGAGAGAGAGAAGCTCTGCTGGAATGTTATGTCACATTGTTGCTGCTCGAGGTTGATAATTCCTGGTTTACCATGTGAATGTGAATATCTACAGCAAGAAAAGTCTGCTGAAAGGGCCGCTCCTTCGAGTCTATTCTCAGCTAAATAAATAATAAAAAAGGTCTGTCACCTTTTGACACTCACTGCATTCAATTTACATACACACATTCAGATAAGGGAATAAATAGACAGGGCTTTATATTTATGTATATATAAATAAAAATAGCCAAGGTGAGTAGACCTAGTTTAACCTATTAGATGATGGGTCCATTTCAATGTGTCTGAATCAATTCCCATTCATTGCTTGGTCTATGGAAAATTATAGAGGTAATACTGGGTGGGTGGTTTCCTCCAACTTCCTTCCTTACCTTGAAATGTTACTTGTAGTGTCAGACAAATCACAGACTGTGTGTGTGTGTGTGTGTGTGGGGGGGGGGGGGGGGGGGGGGGGGTTAAGGGGGAACAAGTGTGTGAGGGGAAGTGAGACAAAAAAATAAAATCTCAAGGGTAGTTCTGAGAAACTGGAGCGTCAGACTAAAAACTACACATTTTCACCTTTGACAATTTTGTTGTAGAGCCTCAACCTTATAATAGGTTAGTCAAATGAATAGAAAGTCATTATTTCCTTACTAATCCGCCACCATCAATACTCACACTTGAAACCACATGCAGATGCTACAGTTTTAATAAGATCAAAAGGCTGAATACATTTCTGAGCCGTGCCCTTTCAAAGTTCACACCCATTGGCTTATAAAAGCCCTAAATGGACTGATTGATTAAAGGTAATACCTTCCCAGGTGTGATCGTTTCTCACCTATTTGAATAGGCTCACAATGAGGGCCTGTACTAACCGTGTGAAGGAACAATTGCCCTGTTGAAAGGTTGCCATGCCCTGGGCAAGGGAATTTTGTGTAAGAATGTAACAGTGCATTTAAATGGCTAGTCTCATCACTTTGTAGAAGTCTGCTTTGACAGCAGCCGTTAGAATTGGTGTCTGAACTGACAAAACGAAGGTTACTGAAAGAAGTGGAGGTGTCACACTATCACAGATAAAGTACCCAAAATAAAAGCCTTCCAATCTGACATTTAACTTTTGAAAACTAGTGAAGACCACAAATTGCTGCTGTGACACCCACATTTAACGTCTTGAATAAGTACCATCTTATCTTAATAAAGAAAACAAGACAAATCTCTGGACATTGGGGGGCATTTTACAAATAAACACACTGAAATGTGAAAAGTGAAAAAATAAATGCTACAAGAATAAAAGCCAATTTAAATGTGGAAACCATTATAAGTATCTCACTCCGTCCCTGCTTTACATTCACAACATGTCCCGAGGGAGAAGGATGCATTGTGATTTACAGCGCGCTGGTGTAACGATTATCGTGATGGCAGGACCATATCAATAATACTTGAAGGCGGTTGGCAGACGGCGGGAAACGTGTGTAGTCTCTCTCGGTATTCATAGCATAGCCACGGCCCCGGAGGCTTTGGGTTGTGAACCCTAATGTTCACGGTCCACCCTGTAATCCCCTGGGAGCAAGATGCTCAAGTGTCTTGAAGAGAAGTCACTGTTGGTCGCTTTGGATAATGGTATCTTCTAAGTATCTGAATAGCATTGTTTGAGCATGTCGTTATTATCGGAATTTCAGAAAAGGTAATGCTAACCAACTGCCATTTTAAATCGCTATGCTACTACCTCTGGCCGCCATCATAAACACCGCAGCTCCTTCTGACAATACTAGTCCATACTTAATACTCTCTTTGAGGATTCTGTCCGAATTCCCACGGCGATTGGCACAATTGTGCCCTATCTGAATGCTACACCGTCCTGGCTAGCGCCATTTTGGCTCCGCTACTGCGCTCACCTTTCCCAAAACGAATTGACCATTGCAACACAAGGGTCCGCATCGTCGGCACGGCACCTGCGCATTCCAACAGGCCTGGCGGGAAGACAACAGGTGTGTGACATGGCATCCTGCTCAACGCGCTGCGTAAATAAAAAAACGACTTTGACTGGAGCCAATAGTGCTGAACCAAAGGTATGACTATAAAAAAAAAAATAAGACCTTCCCCCAAAGTAACAACTTCAAGCAGTAAGCTCCTCATTTCCTGGGAAATTGTATTCTTTTGATTTTGACATTTGCTTCTAAAACACACCACCAGTGTTTGACCCTCAAAGCAAATGTTGCTCTTAATAGGGAGCCATTATTGTTACATTTCTTGGCTTACCTTTAATAAAGAGTGCATTACCAGAAGTGCAATTGTTATTGTAGAAAATTGCCCGAATTCACCCAATGCAATCCACTAACCATTTCCCTGGCTACAATGTCGAAATGTGCTGTTCCCTACTGCCTACTACAGCCTACTTTCCTACTACCAGAAGCCCTGCAGTATGTTTGTGTGAAAGTGCTGCTTTTCAAGTCTTAACTAGAACTACGAAATCTGACCTGTGTGCCCCTTCTTCTCTATTCCCTCCACCGGCCCCCCAATGAATGTTGCAGCGGATGTTTAGGTGCGCCTGCACACCCTTTTTCAAAGTCCAGAAGAGAGCAGAACCGCCTCACCTGACGGACCTTGTCACTGTCTATTCCTCCTCTCAGCCTGATCGGGTCCTCGCAGTCAACCTCATGGCAAAGACTTGGGACGCAAGACAGGCAACGGAGGTTTCTCCTATCCATTACTGTATTTAAGGGACCACCAAAACCCCTGATCCCCACTTTGGAAACGCTCTCCGGTTGTTGGTCATTCTGGGGCAGTAGGGCTGTAGGCTCCCCTGTAAACGTCCCATCCATTAAGTTTCAGGAAACGGGGGACAGGTGAAGGGGCAGGATAGGATGGATCACGGTTAGGATGTTTGACTAGTTCATTGTTTTCGCCGTCAGTCACCTTGGATGTATGCTTGTTGATAAGAATATATCTTTACATTGTGCACGATTGCACCGCAGTTCACTAATGTGTTTTTGTTTTCGGTCTCCCTGGCTTCTGGAGGTTGGAGATACTCGCCTACACATGACGATTAAGTAGATCTGCAAGGCAGCTTTTTAAAAACCTCCACCTCCAGAAACGGAGCAACTGGTTGCAGTTACGATCTCTTCCGTCTTTCCTCCTCAACATATGTGGTCAAATTTCCCAAAAGCCCTTGCAGCGGAGATCGAAACCGTAAAAAGCAACGACCGAGAAATTAAAGGAAGCATACATTAAAGGCAGAATGGTTTGTCCCTACACAACACAAGTGAAGTTGAAACAAAGCAACAGCAAATGACAACAAAGCATTCACTTCTATATCTCCGCCACTTTATCCAAGACGGGTTTTCTGAGAGAATTACCAGCAGGTAGAGCAATGACAGTCCTCCACTGTTCTGTATTGTAAGCTGTGACTTTGATGTCCTTTTTAATGTCGTTTTTCTACTATTGCCTATGCAGTGTGAAATGTCTGTACCGTCGCATGGAGAAATGCCAAGTATCTTGTTAATAGCAGCCATTATGACTGACATTTGAAGGTCGGAGAGGACAGACGTCCTTTCATGTTGACTAATTAAAACAACTTCAGTCTTACTTTATTTCTTTTTTTTTGTTTACCCAATCATGACAACTTTGTCTTTCTTTTATGGACTTTGATGCATTTTTTTCACCCTTGCTTTAAGTTTGTTAATGTCCATATTTTACCTCATGAACGGCAGTGTCAAGAGTTTGTATTGGAGTAGTTCAGAAAAACACACACACACACACACACACACACACACACACACACACACACACACACACACACACACACACACACACACAGCAAGGAAGAGACGCATAGCATGGAACAGTGTGCAACAGTAACAGTATTGTTTGCGTCAAGTGTCAAAACATTGTTCAATTAAACGTGTCATCAATTAATCAAAACAGGGTTTATATTTATTCCCTTTCAATAGGCAAATACGTTTTTTTCATTCCCTTAAATGAGTGGACTTCTAGAATACACAGTGCAGTTCCATTTCCTATGAAACAGACAGGCCTCTGAAATGGGTTGTCAATAAGGTTATCTTTAAAAAGCTGTGGTAACTGGTCCAAAACAGGGGATATTAATAAAGGTCTTTTTGTAATGTCTAAGTAATCTGTCTCTGTTCGTGACTGATGTTAAATGGGAGATTAATATAGGTAGGGAGAATAAGGAAAGGTTCAGAGGATGGAAAGAACAGTGGAGAATGCACATGAGATGGTGACTCAGACTTGAATGACATAGGTGTGTGTGTGTGTGAGACAGAACAAAAGAGAGGAGAGAAGCAGAGAGTAATGGAATTTGTGAAAGAAAACAACTGTGTGTGTGTGTGTGTGTGTGTGTGTGTGTGTGTGTGTGTGCGCGTGCGCGTGCGCAAGTTAGACGACTGCCGAGGGATGAACATATGGAGATTCTAAGCGAGAAACTTCAACGTTAACAGATTTACATTAATTTCAATGCAAGCTATCAGCTAAAACGATCAAAGCCATTCTGGCTTCTGGTTTTACTGCGACTTTTATTTCATCAGATCACTCACACCCTCTTTCAAGTCCATAAAGATTTGCTAGGGACAGTTAGCCACATAGTTAGGCGGCTGATGCGTCTTCTCCAGAAACATGGGTCCACATTATCCAATATGGATTTCTGGCTCAAGCGGCTCTCCATTGACCAGTTGTCGACGCAAGACGACATGTCGTAAGTATAGTTAAGAATAATTGTAGATCAACCCAACTAAGGATTGTAGAAGAGGCACCAAGAGCATCCATGGGGTCTCTGTTCATTTCTAGTTAAAGAGCTCTTAGCAGCTGCATTCTGGACTTATTTTGCATTTATAACCATCACCAGAACCGCTTAACTTAATTCATTCAAACGCCACCTTTCCCCCATACCCATTAAATCTGTTTGGAGGAATATAAGTAAATCAATAGACCGAAATTAAGTGAGGCAATGGATTTCATGGAACATAATTTTCTGAAGCTGAATGCACACATTGATAACCCTTTATAGCAAAATTAGGAGTAAATCACAGATTTGTGTTCCACACGCAGTGTGTTGCTTCACACTCTGGACTCTAACCCAGGTACTCTGTCATTCCACCAGCAATAGTGCCAGCATGTTATCCAGCTCAACTAAAGAAAAAGGCCTATTTATCTTTTTGCGTTGGGTTTCTTCTTTGGTGCAACTTGAGTTGATTACCAACAGCGGACAGTTAAAACAATGGCAATAGAAATAAATTCATAAAACATGAAGCTCTGCACAGTGGAATTCAGTATATTGTGAAACTTGAAGCTGCAGGTTCCTTCCTGAAGCTGAACCAAGTGAACCAGGAACACTGAACACATGCTAGTGTGTAAACAAACGGGTGGCCAGACAGAGATGTGACTCATGAAAAGGGACATAACAGAGTGGTGGTTCCTCCCTGGTTCCCAGTAGAGAACAGCCCACAGTCTTTCACTTTCTGGTCACCACATACAGGCTGTGCAGACCTGGCTGTTGCTACCCTCTGCAGGGTTTCTTATATATTATATTGTCATATTGGGATCCAGTAAGTTGTATTCTGTTACATTCTCCAACATTCTGTCAGGGTGTGGTACCGTCAGTGACTTTAAGAATGTATTTTATGATCAATCTTTGTTAGACGCAGAAGCATGCATACTGCAAGTCACACACAAACATACACACATATATATTTGTACACACACACAGTTTGAAAGACGAGAGAGAGAGAGAGAGAGAGAGAGAGAGAGAGAGAGAGAGAGAGAGAGAGAGAGAGAGAGAGAGAGAGAGAGAGAGAGAGAGAGAGAGAGAGAGAGAGAGAGAGAGAGAGAGAGAGAGAGAGAGAGAGAGAGAGAGAGAGAGAGAGAGAGAGAGAGAGAGAGAGAGAGAGAGAGAGAGAGAGAGAGAGAGAGAATAAGGACGAGAGTAAGCCTGTGATGAAAACACAACGGCACCTCTGTGTGCGTGGGTGTTTTTGCGCATCAATGTATTCCAATGCGTGCCCTTGCGCTCCCCTGCTCCCCATTAAAAACATACTCTGGTGTTAAATTCATGTGCGTGTGAAGTGGCCCCTGTTCACAAACTCAGGGAAAGGGACAATTATGAGTTTCATAAACATTTAGACCCTGACGATCCCCGTGACAGTGCCAACCTTCAACATAATCCTCCTCCTCTCCATCATCACTGCTCTAATTGAACAATGGGGATGTCTGCAGACATTTGTGTGTGTGTGCATGAGTGGGACAAGCCTTTTCTTTCCTCCTCTCCCTCGCCCCCACCTCCTATTTTGTCTCAAGGCTATGTAGAGGGTTAGTGTGTGTGTGTGTGTGTGTGTGTGTGTGTGTGTGTGTGTGTGTGTGTGTGTGTGTGTGTGTGTGTGTGTGTGTGTGTGTGTGTGTGTGTGTGTGTGTGTGTGTGTGTGTGTGTGTGTGTGTGTGTGTGTGTGTGTGCACGCACAGGACAAGCCCTCTCTTACCTACCCAGATTGCTTCCAACATCAAAATCGTGATCCATTGTTTACAGATTCTGCATTAATATGCAGATATCTGTTTCTAGAGATTACTTTGACATATGTGCGTCATAAACGCACATATGTATATGTGCATGCACAAATATATTGTGTGTGTGTGTGTGTAAATAACCCTGTCATTTTGAGACAAATTACATATTGTAGGTCCCTCCCACATTTCCCACATTAATTCCATTGCTATTTAGCTAGTCATTAGCACTTGTAGCCGACTAGTGAGATGCTTATACCAAACTGTGAGGCCGTCAACAGTCAAAACACGTCTTGTGTCTTGGTTTTCTTCTGTTTTTTCTTTTTTTTACATTTTGTCATCCTTCCATCTTTGTATTTTTTTTCTATTCTATGGCAGACGTCCCTCACGGAGGACAATTTCCCCTTTTGTTTGTCTGTTTGTCAGGCGTAAGAGCAAGAAAGGCGCCGGAGAATTCAATTTAATCAAATTTGTCAGGATCTTTCCAGGGCTGTTTGCGCCATCTGCCAGGGGCTATTGCATTTCCCTCTGCTGCTCCAACGCGTTTCGGGATTGTGTGTTGATGGGTGTGTGCGCCTGAGTTTTGGCGCGCGTGTGGGTGTGTGTGTGTGTGTGTGTGTGTGTGTGTGTGTGTGTGTGTGTGTGTTGGTATCTGTGTGTGCATGTTAAATTGATGTGCGTGAGTGATTCTGTAGAGCTACTGTAGTTGATCCCCCAGTCCATATGGGTCTGCATCTATGTCGGTTTGCACATATGCTGCAATGTGAATGTGCATGGGAAAATCCTTTAAGATATCATTCATGACCTGTGGCTGTGGGGGTGTGTGTGCGTGTGCGTGCGTGCTTCTCAATGGTCAGTTATAATTGAATGGCCTTTAGCAATTATGTCCTTATCACCATTCATATCTATTTGCAATTCAACATTCCTTTCTCTCTCTCTCTCTCTCTCTCTCTCTCTCTCTCTTCCCCCCCCACAAGACAGGGATGAAGATCTATAAAAAAGGCTTTTCCAAAAAGATGGGATTTTAGAAGTCGCTTAAAACAGCTCAAAGACTCTGATGACACAAATCTGATGGATTGGGGAAGATGGTTACAGAGGGTTGAGGCTCAAACAGCACAGGCGCGATCACCTTTAGTTTTCTGGCTGGAGCGAGGGATGGACAAGAGGTTGAGATGTGAGGACGGGAGTGTGGAGAAGTGGAATGAGCAACGAGGTGATCAGAACTCTAACTGGGGGCAAGGTCATGCAATGCCTTCTATGTAATCCACGGGATCTTTCGGTCGATTCTTAATTGCAAAGGAAGCCTATGGAGAGATGCAAGAACGGGGGTAGTGTGGGAGCGACAGCTCGTTTAGGTAACTGACTGTAAACGGTTCTGAGCAGCTTGACTGAGGAACGTGTAGAGAGAATTACAACGATCTAGACGGGGGGGGGGGGGGGGAAATGAAAGTGTGATAGGATCCATAGGAGACAGGATAACTCTGATTCAAGCAATATTTCTTAGCTGAAGAATTGGACTTGACTAGTTTAGTAACATGATAATCAACATCCGATGATTAAAAAGTTGTATCTACTTAAAAACGTATAATTGCATCACAAACAAGAACGTAGCCTTAATGCTGATTAAAAGTCAATTTACCATTCACGGTAGTTCACATGGGGCTTCATCTAGCCGCAAGCGACCAAGAGGATGTTGCGACCTCTTAGCCGGATACAAAGACGATGACCCATGCTGCAATATTGGTGAGTTAATCTCCATTTAATACAATCAGATAAGACTTATATGTTCATGAAAAGGGCGCCCCATGGAGGGAATTGTGACTAAGAGGTTGCAATACATGCAAACGTCCTCTTAGTCGCTTGCGGCTAGATGAAGCCCGTCTCCAGGGAAATGCAAACACTCAGACAAGCAGAAGAGGTTTGTGTCTCTGTGTGAATATACATGACTATGTTTGTGTCTTTGTCTGCGTGTACGTGTGTGTGTCTTTGTCTGCGTGTACGTGTGTGCGTGTGCGTGCGTGTGTGAAGGTCAGGTGTGTCCCCCACGGGACACCATCCGTGAGGATTATGTTGCAGAACGGCTTCTTCCATTTTCAAGAAAGACAGGAGTATCCTCTGTGGATAACAAAGACACATGGAGAGGGAGATAGAGAGAATCAGTGTCTGGTATTGTCCTTCTGTTCAACATCGAGACGAATACACACACACACACACACACACACACGTCTGTCAGAAGTGGGAAGTCTCTTCACTGACTAATTTCTAAATGCTAAAATAATAAAATGTATATAATAAAATAAAGTCTGCGTTGAATCCATCAAGGTGACCCTTCTCCTCTGGTGAGTGGCTTAATATATACTCAAAACAAAACATTGAAAACGGCGTGTTCACACAGGCTGGCGAACACCGACCATTTCAACAGTGTGCAGTCTAGTCCCTGCAAAGCCCCCACACACACACACACACTGCGATGTGTGGGCTGTTTCTTTAATGTCGCGAGTCGTGGTCCTTAATTTGGTACTGTTGACCAATTGCACGCAGCGGTGTATTAAGGCGAATTAATTGTATTAAGTGCAAACTACCCAATGGCAGGGATTCAGAGCACACCCCTACAATCCTGATTCTTTCCAAGACTGAGTTTATTACTGTTTACGTTTTCAGATCCTATGGTCCATCACTTTAGGTCTATCAGGGACTTTAGTCTTGTGGAGTGAGACAGACGGACGGAACAGAACCTGTAGCGATGTGGTGGTTTAGTATTAATCTCCCGAGTTAAGACTTGCAGGAGAACATCTGCATAGAACTGAGTCATAGCAACGGGTGCATCTTATTAAAACACACACACACACACACGCACTCTGTATACCTCTCTCTCAGGGATCGTAAGCCATTACCTGAAATCCTCTCGTCACAGCATCATGAGAGAGAGAGTGAGAGATCTCCTCTTGTGCTGTACTCTAAGTCTTTATCTGTGGCCCACTTCCACCACAATGAGAGAGAAACACACAGACAGATATATAGAGAGTATTGAGATATATATAGAGAGAGTGAGGGAGAAAGATGTCGAAAAAGGCAAAGATAAAGAAGGAGTCTGGCACACATAAAATAATACGGCTTAAGGAAAGAGCTCAAACTGTGGAAACACAACAAACGCATTTTATTTATTTGGATAGCATCGAAGACAGGTTGGCAAAAAAGAAAAGAAAAATGCTTGAATGAATGCTGAGAAATGTTTAGGACTAGAACTCCAGACACCCCTTAGGACCGGTAAGAGACACTCTTACAAACACATATTGGTTTTGATGATGATGATTGCTTAGTTGAGGAACTACATTTGGGAGACTCATAGCAAATTAATGTAGCTATCCCATTTCCTATTTAGCCAAAGCAATGGACAGGGTATTCAGATACGAAAGGAGGGTATCTCTATACACTAGCCTGCCTCCAGAAAGTTACAACGTAGTTCAAACCAAGCTATTTCAATGTCTATCATTGATATTGGCCTTTCAGTATTCAAAGAGAGCAGGGAAAGAAAACCAAAATAACAAATGCTACAAGACAAAAGTGACTGGTGGTGACTCAACTAGCGGGTCCACAATGTGTCTCGGAGTGACCTCGGCCCCATTCCAAACTGCATTGTTATGCTTTTCATTCTCTTTCATCCCGCTGCCTTCAGTGTCTCATGCACAGAAAAGCCCAGAAGAACACGTAACAAAAGTGAGGGTACAAATTCGAGAGGTGGCTGACCCCAAAAGATTTATTCAAGAAAACGTCATAAAACAGGAGAAGAAAGGAGATAGACAGACAGGCGACAGAAATATGGAACAAAACATCAGAATACCAGAAGGAGTTAGTGGGAAAAATAAAGTGTGAGAGAGAGAGAGAGAGAGAGAGAGAGAGAGAGAGAGAGAGAGAGAGAGAGAGAGAGAGAGAGAGAGAGAGAGAGAGAGAGAGAGAGAGAGAGAGAGAGAGAGAGAGAGAGAGAGAGAGAGAGAGAGAGAGAGAGAGAGAGAGAGAGAGAGAGAGAGAGAGAGAGAGAGAGAGAGAGAGAGAGAGAGAGAGAGAGAGAGAGAGATGGCGGTAGGGCCTGTTGGTACGTAGAGAGAGAGGTGCTGAAAGCTGGAGAGAGGAAAGATGAAGAGAAGAAAGTAAGAAGAGAGATCTCAGAGAGGGAGAGTGAGAGACAGGTAGAGCGAGAAAGGGAGAGCAGCAGCAGAGAGAGAGAAATTGAGAGTGAGATAACCCATTTTGCAAGACAAGAGGGAGAGAGATGTGAGAATGGCCATGCGTAAAGGCGTGAAGGGTGAGATGATGTGAACAACTAAGAACAAAAAGCGAGTGTTTGTTGCTTGATGGAGAAAAGGTATTATAGAATCGAAGCTGCTAGCAGCCTCTAAGCGTATTCACAGCACACACCAGCGACAAGAGCAAATGTCATTTACATGCCATTTTGAGAAGTAGCGCCTAGCTCAGAATGGCATATGAGCATTAGGCAACGGAACCCTAAAATGGCTGTGAGGCTTGGTTTAGTGTTGCATCCGTACAAAAGTTGTTGTTTCAAGCCAACCCAAGCCAAATTCCTTCCAGGCTGGTGTGTAATTAACAATACTACATGGACACACACACACACACACAGAGACAGTTTGACTTAATGCCGTGTTACTTTTTTTTGCACACACACAGACATACGATACGTACGATAGTGTGTTTTTTGCGTCAGTCGACACCACGCAAATGCTGCCATACGAATCAATGTACTCGTCTCAGGATCACATGCAGGCGATCAGATTAACGTACTCAAGCGTCTTTGAGTGAATCCGAGCCATGGTTCAACAGCAAAGGCCGTTTGTGTCCGATTGGAGCGTTAGCACTCAGCTCAGCATTTGTTTTCGAATAGACACTGTGATGTCAATTTAGTTTTAGCTATTGACAAAGAAAATGTTGGCCTCTATGTTCCTATGCTCTGTTTCCAGGCCCTGGCTCATTCCCAAGTGGATTTGTGATTGATTGAATATTGCAGCATTTTGATATCCATATAGGTCTGCAATTCTTTTTCTGTCAAAATGCCCTCCCGTTCTTTAGGTCAGGCATGTCCCTAGAGCACGTGCTCAAACATGTGTGTAATTTGCAAGAGTGGTTATTTTAAAGAAGATTTTAGAAATGTTTCCAAAACTTTGCATGCACAGAAAGATCTATCCAGGCGGACTTTATGGATCCAAGAGGCAAATATGTTCAACATGTTAAATAAGGCCTGTAAACCAAGTTCCAGAAACCTTCATCCAGAGGGGTGGCGGGGCTAATTGTTTGACTTTGACCTCAAATGATAGAGCCCCCTATGGGCGAAGTGTTACCAAACCTTTAGGAGAACGGCTCACCGGGGATACATTCATGAAAACGATTGCCCAGGCAAGGGCTGAGCTATAGGGGCAAACAGTTCAATAGAATAATACATAAAGCCGACAGAAGCAAGAGAGAGAGAGAGAGAGAGAGAGAGAGAGAGAGAGAGAGAGAGAGAGAGAGAGAGAGAGAGAGAGAGAGAGAGAGAGAGAGAGAGAGAGAGAGAGAGAGAGAGAGAGAGAGAGAGAGAGAGAGAGAGAGAGAGAGAGAGAGAGAGAGAGAGAGAGAGAGAGAGATGAATTATAAATGCGATGGAAGCGGTGAACACGGTCCCACCGCGGCACATTCTCTGTCGCCCGCTGCGTGGGTGCTGGTCCCACGCAGTTATGGCTGGAGGAAGCCTCCACTCGACCCTGCACCGCAAGACTAATGGATTAATAATTGCAGCCACACACACACACACACACACAGACATGCATGTACAGTAGGTGCATTTGTCATGCGTGTGTACATCTGTGTTTTTTATGTTGTGTGTTCATCCCTACATGGCTCTGAATCGCGCATGTACACACACTCGAATGAGGAGTTCAATGTGTGCGCGTCATTTAGGTTTATCTCTACTAGAGCAGTCAAAAGCTTCCGTTTCATATCCTATCTGCGTTGCAAATAGTCTGTAGTACCTAAAGTTTAATCAAATACAGAAACACTGTCCTTTATTTGGCATTAGTAGTTATGTAGCAGACGCATTTTCCAGAGTGACAGTCAGTTCTTTAATGGCATTAAGGCGCTAGTGGTTGAGCATCGTGGGGAATCAAACCCAGTACCTTTGAGCAGGGAGTCAAACTAGCAAAACGAATAATGATCAGACAATTTGAACTACTTAAACGAGAAGTAGTTATTTTAGAGTTGTCAAATATCAAATCGAAGGGTTTAGAAGAGCTTATTTTCTTTGGATATTAGATTTTGGATAAATACTTCACAACAATGTGTATAATTTGTTAGTCAGAAAAATGACTAGATACATAAGTAGGACTTTCCATATGGGAATGACATCACACCCGAGTTGACCACGTTCCAGTACAACAAGTCAGAAAACCAAGAATCCATTGTTAGCAACACCAGTTCTAGTCAGGTTAGCCATTGTTAGCAAAACCAATTGATAACAACCCATTACGCTGTAATTTGAGTGTACAAAATGTCCGTACCAACATGTCCACAGATAGCTGTTGGACAGTGTTGTGTGTAAGACGGATTAAATAAGACACAGATAAGATGGAAGTGCTAATAACTAGTCACTAGAGGGTACAATTTGACATGGCTTGTTAATGGCTCATCAAAATCCCACCTGGTAGAAATATAAGGGCCCTTTAAATTTGTCACAATCTTGACCCTGCCTCATGAAGGGCTTGCTAGTCAAATGTATGTCACCTGTGTTGATGACTAAGTCTGTTCACCTGTGCTCCTTATTAATTTAGTTGTCAGTGCAGTGTTGCAATTCCTGCGATTGAGTAGGAATTGAACACGAACACACACTCGCACGCACGCACGCACACACACACACACACACACACACACACACACACACACACACACACACACACACACACACACACACACACACACACACACACACACACACACACACACACACACACTTGCTTCCATACCTGAGAAAAATAAGTTATAGTTTTGCACACGTTAAACGTTAGTCTGGATCAAATGGTGGATGTGAGTGATGTGAACAAATGTCAGATGTAGTCAAACGCGCAATCAAACGTACGTGTTCCTTAACCCTTTAACGAACCTGGAGGAGAATTTAAGCTGTCGGGTCCAGCCGTTGACCAGACGTTACGACGTGCGCAATAGGTCGGCAATCTTTCGTTCATGAGAAAGAATACATGTACTCTCTCACGCTCACTCACACACTATCCAGCATGCTGACAGTGTTTGTCAGAATATCCTTGTAATGACTCTAATCCTCTATGAAGGCCCATTAACGGGCCTAATGTGTCGAATTCTATCTTTTATCTCGTGGGGGGGTGGGGGGGCAAAAAAACAACTCAACTCTTCGAACGCTTGCATTGGATAAATATATGAGTCACCGCATAATGGTGTTTAGAGCGACTAGATGCAAATTACATAGAACATTGTGTTTGACATTTCTGCCCGCCTATTCATCTTCCAAAAAGTCTGTCACTGTGAAATGGCTTTTCCCTCGGCTCTGGTCAATTACTCCGTTAGCGAGAGAGAGCGAGATGTCTTGTCACGAATGTTAGTTTTAGGCGTATCTAGTACTATGAAAGTTGTGTTATACCCTTAAAACACGTTCCCATTTGCCCTGTGTGTGTCAGGAGGTTTGGCAGGACAGGACAGATGTCTGCTGCCCTTGTTTAGGTCCGGCGGTGCCAGGAGAGGGGACGAGAGGGGGAGAGGTTTAGGGAGAGGGAAAAGGAGAGTACCCTGAGAGTAGACACAAAGAAAAACACCAAAATCACTTAAGGAAGCAAGACACAAAGGAGGAGGATGTTGAAGAAGATGAGGGGGGACCAAAAGAGAAACAAATGGAGAACTTGGATGATTTAGAAACTATTAACTATAAGGGGAGAGGGAGTAGTGGGGGGGGAGGGGGGGTAATTCAAATAAGGTTTGGCAGATAATGGGAAACGGCTAGAGTGTGGGTGTTGAGTCGTAACGAGTAGTGAGACCGTCCACGCTTGTTTTGGGATGTTTTCCTCTGACCTGTGCATCGTTAACCAGGCTGTGACCAGACGGTGAACACAAGCAACACAAACAAACGCCACAAAGTTCGCGAGGGACAAACCAAGAAAAAGTGAAAAGAGAGAAATGGGCACATCATTAAAATACCTGCAACAAAAAAAAGGCTGCATCTAAATACATGCACACTCACTCCCACGATTCACACAAACACTACAAACACAGGGAAAAGGGAGGAGGAGAACACTAAACAACACATCTTTTGCAGTTCTTTTGATGTTCACACACACACACACACACACACACACACACACACACACACACACACACTCTACCTCACTCTGCCACACTTAGCAAAGGATCAAAGACACACACACAAACACACACAGAAAGTTCTGTCTCTGTATAATTAGAGCCATGCTGACTCAGCAGTTCCTCCGGTGAGCCTGGTATCACTGACCGTCTTTAAAACCGTAGCGATGCAGCCACAACCAAGGCCGATATTCTCGTTAAGAGAATTTGCAGCTATAACTATTAAAACGTTCAGTGATAAGGTGATTAACAGCAAATAATTCAGTGCACTGCTCTTGTTTTTGAAACAGACATTAGCATTAAGATGCTTTTATTCAAAGCATTCACACCTTTCAGGAGCAGATTTGGTAGAGGCTAGCGCAACGTTGCTCAACGATGACCTACAAGCAGACTGCAGACAGTGTTGAACCCTTGCGGTTGGTAGTCCAACACCCTATTGATGAAGCGTAATTGTGATGCCTCAGGTACCGTGGTTTCGGGGCTAGGCATGACTCAAAGAGTGGCAAAGGTTCAACACGACTGTTTACTCAGAGATGCAAGGTAAACGGCCATGCACCCTGGACGTGGTTCGTGAAGCATCTGCCGAACCCAGATAAACATTCAGTCTGTTTCGGCGCGGGCGGAATGGTAAAACAAACCCCGCCTACAGGCTCTGACTTATCGCAGACCCATACAGCTTTATACGGTGTTGTGTTGACCGCTCTGTGTAGAAGCAGAAACCAGTCAGTACTGGTGTTAGCACTTCAAATATGTGGTCCAAAGAGATACTAACGTCAGCTTTAATTTTGTGTGGTCTAATAAGGCATAGAATAAATGAATTAACATCGCTAGCCACTAGCCATAAACGGCCTCACGTTGAAACGTTGTGACAGGTCAAAATGGGGCCTCTGACTCTGTGGTGAGACATCAGCAGGGGATGGAGATGGAGCGCCAGTGTGCGTGTGATCACGTCGACCATATGAGTACTCAAATTACGGTTTGACTTTGCAATCCCTGAGTGGTGTTTGCAGGCAGTAGAAAACTGTGGAGATGGTTAGAGTGTGACAAACAGCCGCACATTACGATGGCAGAGGAAGACACAACACATTTGTTGTGGCTGGGCCCTGGATGGTAAACATCTCATCCTTAATGTGCTTTGCGCCACTGCAACAAGCTAGGATGACTTGAACAGTTGATTGTTAAAGTTGGTTGTGTCGTTAATGATAGAGGTATAAGGTAGGGTTACACTTTTAAGAACATTTCTGGGACCGAAATGTTCGGAAGAGTTTGGAATAGATGGGGGAAGTTGGTAGGGGGCAGGGAGAGGTTGACATAGAGGTGGGTGTCATCTTCTCCCAGTAACCTTTAAGGGTGTCAATTAAAAGTGACATTGGGTTATGGCTCCTCAATAAGGGAAACCAAGTAGAATTTGGCAAAAACTAATAAAAATGGGTCATGGTTTTACTGTTTGGCAGAATGCAGTGAAGAAATGTGGCAATATCCATGCAAACGAAGAATGCCAGGAAGAAATATTACAAAAGGATTGTGAAAAATAAAAAGTTTAGAGTTGTCCTTGAGGAATGAGTATGATGCAGAATTTGTTTTTTGACAGACTTGCATCGTCTGTGCAAGTCTCCCCTGTTGTCTGCTAAACGTTTTCACCAAAAAGTGTCACACAATATGAAGTCGTATAGAAGGCTTTAGGAGCAACACATTTGACAGAATTGAAAACCCACAGTTCCACACGAAAGGACAACTTAACTTGTGCATTCACAAATTTACAAAACTTGTGCCAGACAAAAAAATTAAATTACAGGAACAGAAAGTTTATTCCATTGGGAAGTACTGTCTACATGTTGTTCATCTTTGGGCAAGATAAACTGTAAGCCACAGTGGAATGCGAGCGTCTGCCAAAAGACTAAAAAGTAAATAGTAGGATGTATTATAAATTTAAGGTGGATTATTTAGCTGCCAATACAAATTAGTACGATAAATTGATTTGTTTAGCCAGCCCCCACTGTTATTTTTTCAGCTTGCCCTCAAATTGAACTCATAGTAGGCTTTCACTGTGTCAAGGCTTGTATCAGAAGACGTAGCATGAAGCTAATGAAAGGCTTTGTCAAATGAAATGATATGGTTTCACTGGCTAACTGTCATCCAAAATCCAACATGGTCGTAAATTATGTTTGGTTGTTTTGAACATCCATTAAAAAAAATGATATCTACTAATATTTATGATGAATGGCAGAAGGTTATTTGGATATGATACACAGTGTGGTATAATTTATCAGCTCAGTATAACTGGACTGTTCCGACAAACGCGTTTGTGCACACTGTTGTCGTTTTTATTAGGAATATTTCCAAAAGACAGGAAGGAGACTACTTGCAAAAGAAGAAGAGCTGGAAATATACGTTTAAAGACAACGTGAAATGGTATTCAAGAGCTTTTTTTCATCAACTTCTGTAACATTTCCTGTGTGTTTTTTTTTTGCTTCCATTGTTAATGAGCTAACAAGATGAAAAAGCAGCACTACATGGTGACTTCTTCAATGAGCTTAGTTTCTGAAAGAGCAGTTAAAAGCCCAGTATAGTCAAGTGGCTTTCAAACTGGGAGAGGGTATCCATCAGCGGGTTGCTACAGGACCAAGTGGTGTCGCGGGATGACTGAAATCCAAAAAACAAACCCAACAAAAATAGATATAGTGGCCCCTAGCCAGTCCGTTTCATTTGATCATTAATATGGCTGACGTCTGAAAAGGGGAATATTGCATTGCAGAACATTGAGACTATCTCAGCTTATTGGACCGTAGTAATGAGAACGTATGTCTTATTTTACTACACAAAGTATGTGTTGGGCCCTGGGCCAAAGTACCTTCACAGATGGCTTGACAACCTGGTCAAGCATACAGTGTATTCCTTTATCTTCTGTGTGCAACCAAAACCCTTTATTGTTTTTGGATGTGGTGTGTCCACACGCACACACACACACACACACACACACACACACACACACACACACACACACACACACACACACACACACACACACACACACACACACACACACACACACACACACACACACACACACACACACACACACACACCATAATGTAATCTTTTTGCACCTCACCCTTACGACACACTATAAACCCTGAAAGAGAGAGAGAGAAGGAACTCCTGCTCTCTCCGCCACAGAAAATGCTCCGGAACAAATATCAGCAATCTACTTTTAGGAACGAATGGGAACCTATTTTACCTTCTTTCTTCGTTTGGTCGGTGTGTAGGCCCTAATGTTTTGAGGGACACTTTCAATTCCACACCGGTAGCATCGACGCCTTAAGTGTTACGGTATTACCAGCTTGCACCCCTGGCACTAGTCACATTCACTTGGCAGGGAGGACGTTTACTCTGAGTAAGCTAGAGACGAGAGGGAAAATAAGGTTCTTTGGACACGTGTTTGTGTTCCTAATCTCATTGTTTATCTGGCTTCCTGCCCATTCCCAGTTCTTTTTGCTAGGCAAAATTAAACACCTGACCTAGACTTGTAAATCATGATACTACCACTGGTAGTGTATTATAACACTAATGATGATACTACTACTACTGGTAATAGTAATGTGATCCTACCACTGTTGATTCAATGTTTTATGACCTCAAGTTGTGAAGACGGAATGAGTCGCGGTCAAACGTGTATAGTGGGCCCTGTCTCCATCCCAAAACCGCGGCAAGATTGTATGATTATGATGCCATCAATTGAATCTAATTTGACATGTTGACCGTCGCGACAGACACGCATCACATAGTCATACACAAACACAAACACACGAGAGAGGCATGCCCGTAGCCAGCTATGAGGTCACCTCACAGCTGGTCCGGACCTCTCTACTTCTTTTTGAGCGAAAACTATAATCGGAAACTAAATACAGAAACTAAATGCATAAAAAAGATCTGCGGTTGACAACTTCTCCGAGATGAGTGCATGCTCAATTCAGTTTAGACTTGTTACTTTGTGTCTGCCATCTCCCTCCCCCCTCCAACAAAACTGAACCCCCGCAACTGAAGCTGCACCCCCCCCCCCCCCCCCCCCCCACACACACACACACCTTTTTTCAAACCCTGGCTACTGCCCTGGAAAGATGATACGTTTATATTCTGTGTGCGTGTATACATGTGTGCATGTCTATTTGTGAGAGTGTGTGTCTCTGTGGAGGTGTCTGCACCACCTAATAGGATTGGGGGCAGATTATGCTCTGTCCACTGTAATTACATCCATGTTTTACAAATCACTAACCCCCCCCCCCCCCCCCCCCCCCCCCCCCCCCCCCAATCTCCCATAGCCCACCGGGAGCTGTAGAGACACACAGACATTATCACAACACTTTTATTTTCTTTGTGTAGCGTCTCCCCTGATCGTGGTGAAAATTGTGTTGACTTTGTGTTTTCTGGAATTAGGAACTGAGGAAATGCGCAACAGTACTGCAACTGTTCTTTGCTGACATTGCTATACAAAATGTAAAATGTGTGATGAAGTAGAGTATTATGAAAAACTATATTTATACACACTCAATACAAATGCACATCTACTACATCCATGGATAGTTTGAAGGGGGCAGGATGGTGTAGTAGTCAATCACCACATTTAAGGGGTTTGACCCCCAATGTCTGCAGTCTACCTGTAGGCATCCTTGAACAAGATGCCATAACTGCTCATTTATGATCTGTATCTGACTTTACTGCAAGGTTGGATCAATATTTCTGCTCACTGACAGAATATATATATATATACACATCCATCCATCCATCCATCCATCCATCCATGCAGACATACATACATACATGACTTTATATTGTAATACTAATTAGTAATACTATTTTGTATTAATAAAGCATTGTGTGTTTGATTCATTATTATCTAACAATATATTACATTTCTGCTTTAAATAATAACGCCATACAATGAATGAGTGAATGAGAGCAACACTGAGGTTATGTAACGTTGTTTCCATCGTCTGGCCTTGGGCGCAATCCATTCTCTACATATTGTGAAAAATATGGAGAGAAAATAAATAGCCAATTGGCTGCATGTGAACCGAAACGGCATTCAACAATACTTGTTTTTACGGAACTCACAAGCTCATACAACCCTAGCTCTCCTGTTCCTCTTTTTTTTCTGAAAACTCAGAGTCTTAGACTTGTGCCTAATTAGGAGGACAAAAGACTGCGCGCGTTGTATTCAAATCCAACACCTGCAGATGTGTTCTTCAAGGGGAGAGGGCATCACTGCGCTCTAGCTGCTGCTGTTGGCAGTTATCACAAACCTCCAGCGAAGCATCGACAAGCGTCATGTCGACCTGTCCACCGGGTCTAACGAAACAACTTTGAATTCAGGTTGGAGTTCTGGATACACGTCCACGCTGTGAGCGTGTACGCCTTTCTTGCAAAACAAGCGCCGATAATAAAATGACCAAAAATGTATATATACCCAAAACCCGATAAATCGGTGATTCCCTCTCGAGGTGAATTGACAGTTAGGAGGCAAATGGCACTACACGGTCAGGCTGAAAGTCTGATTACATAACGCATATCTTCTTCTGCAGCATGTTTTGCAATGTACTCATACCGCAATATTATTATTGCATACTTATCCGTCTGAAGTTCAACCTGAGCTGCGTTGCAGCGTTTTTCGTAAAGTGATCCTTCCAAGTTTTTGCGTGCACTTATGTGTTGATGAGGCGTGGTTTCTGGTGCCTCTGGTATCGCGATATCAGGCCTAGGTATGACTTGAAGAGTGGTAAAGGTTCAGCACATGGTTTATTCAGAGATAAGAGGCAAACGGACGTGCACTCTGGAGGTGGTTCACGAAGCATCTGTGAGACAAAGGAAATTCTGTAGCATATAGATATATATATTGGTAAGGATGGCCTGGTAAAGAAGTTACGCCCATAGGGTCTGTTTAATCTCAGACAGTTGAACGGTCATGGTGTTGTTTTGACCCATCTATGTGTGAGCACAAACTAGTCAGAACCGGTGTTGGCTCCAATACTGTGTTGGGTCCAATGAGGTTGTAATGTTAGTTTTAATAATATGTGGTCTAATGAGGTAATGGATGGAATTAATTAACGTCAATGGTCCTCCCCCTCAATCTACCATCCGCTTATATACACACATACACAGAACCAGAGGTGCTGTTGTGTTTTCATCACAGGCTTACTCTCGTCCTTATTGTCTCTTCCTCTCTCTCTGCAACTACAACTTCATTTCAACTGATCTAAGACTCTCTCTCTCTCTCTCTCTCTCTCACACTCTCTCTCTCTCTCTCTCTCTCTCTCTCTCTTTCTCTCTTTCTCGTTAGCTGTCTTTGCCGTCACTGAGGCAGTCAAGTCAGTTAATTTGCTTGATGAACTGTGAATGAGTTGTTCAGTCCCTCTCTCTCCACACCGATACACTCCAACTGTCACAGATCCATGGTCGCCACACATTGAGTCTGTCGCTGATGTCTTATGAGTCAAGGCTCAGAGGCCATTTTCCTCTATTTGTGTGTGCTTATGACTGTTCATGTGTGTGTGTGTGTGTTCATGAGTATGTGTGTTTATGTGTCTACATATATAAATACGTGCGTGTATGTGTGTGTGTTGCCCAGTGCCAGACCCAGAGAAGCCATCACAGATGTTGAAGTGCAAACAAAAGGCTCATGTTTATTTACAGAGAGGGACCACTCATGAGCTCAGAGCACACTAACACAGCCTCCTTCCTCCTTCCTCCTCCTCTCAGACACACACACACACACACACACACACACACACACACACACACACACACACACACACACACACACACACACACACACACACACACACACACACACACACACACACACACACACACTTAATTGGGACCTTTGTATTTGGACACTAACTATGCATACACAAGGGTAAAACTATATTAGAATGATATAAGTACGTTGATTATGTATGATTATTGGATATTATTGTGTCGTGGGTGTGCATCTACAAGTGAAGAGCATGTCTCCGTGTGCCTCCCATGTTCAGCGTGTGAAGATTGCGTTAAATTAATATTTAGTCCAACGTCTTATATATTCATACGCATATTCCTATTTCATGCAGGAGCCGTTTTTGTTTTCTGTTATTCCCCTGTGCAAGGGTGAAGTGTTTTTAGTTTTTAGTTTTCTCACTATTTGAGGTATTTTGCTGCAGGGCTGCTGCTGCTGTGCAGGGTATGGATCTACCAACGGGGATTCCTTGAGGAAAACACGCTGATTTCCCTCTGGCACCTCCCTGGAAATATATAATCAGAGCTGCAGCGTGGGCCCTCACTTTTACTTCACCACCAAGGGCTCTCAAAAAATACAAATAAAGGAATTGTTGAGGAAAGATTGCAGGTTTAATCAACGGGCAGTTTTTTTCTGTGTTCTGGCCTAGGGGTCTTGTATGCGTGTGTGTGTCTGTGTGTGTGTGACTAAGCGTGAGTGTAAGTGCATGCTCACTCTCTAAATCGATGCAGTTGAGATTCCCATTATGTCTTTCATGGATAATACTTGATATTTAACGACGAATAATTGATTTTTAGTGAACTGCATCTTCGTTAAGCACCCCGTATATGATATCATTCACCTGGAAAGGGTAGAAATACAAGGAATATAGATGTAGACAAATTTACCTAAATAAAATCGTACAAATCTTCAAATCTCATGGCGGTTTACACCAAAGCAGAGCGCAAGATGAATGTCTCCTTCCAGCAATGTGCTGAGAATATCCCACTGAGGCTGGTAAACCACTTTACAACTGAAAATTTAGTCTGGGAACCGGTTATTGCGCGGTGGTGCTTTTTTAAAATGTTAAAATCAACACAAGTGGACTAATAGTAATAACCAAGAAGTTGTTAAGCATAAAATCTTGTTTTATAAACCTAGTCCATGATGAAGGGGATGCTTTGAGTAACTGGCCTGCATTTTACCACTACACTTAATTGAGTTCCAACGTGACATAAATACGACTCCAGGGTTGTGCGCCACGGAAGGGCTGAACTATAGCCTCCGGAGTTGTGATTAAATACTAATGAACTCTCTAGTTTGTGTCTGGCTTGAGTCTTGACCCTGACAAAAGTTTTCTTTCCAAGCGAAGCAGCTGGGTGAACCTACCATCCTACTGGATGGAGATGTGTTCTTAGGAGATGTGTATGTTTTTATACAACTGTCTCTGTGTGTGCGTGTGCGTGTGTGTGTGTGTGTGCGTGTGTGTGTGTGTGTGTGTGTGTGTGTGCGTGTGTGTGTGCGTGTGTGTGTGCGTGTGTGTGTGTGTGTGTGTGTGTGTGTGTGTGTGTGTGTGTGTGTGTGCACGCATTTCTGTGGGTGTGAGGAGGGATTTCCTTGTCAGCGCTGAAAGGCTGAGCTGTGTTCTGCTGTCAGGTAGACATCCTGTGTGTATTTGTGTGTGTATTTGTGTATCCTGATAGGCAGAGCCATGTCCAACTGTCAGGTAGACGTGTGTTTGTGTGTGTGTGTGTGTGTGTGTGTGTGTGTGTGTGTGTGTGTGTCATTCTGGCAATGTTACAACACAGAGGTCGGCAGGTCAGGGGTGTGTCATAAAAATGTCATGCTAGTTTCCATGGCCGCTTTCCACTGTGGCCTCAATCTCTCTCGCCCCAAATCATAAGCCAGTCTTTCTTTAAAATTCTTCACGCTCTCTTGATTCAGCAGAGGTTCATGTGTCTTGTTTCACCTCTGCAAGGACTCCAAAATGAGGCTGAGAACAATTGTCAATATTAGACTCAGGACAGAGTACAGAGTAGCTAACAAAAATTGGAACAAAATATTACCAGATTTATTTTGTATCAAATTCATAACAACAGTCGGTTACAGCAGTAACAACGTCAGTATATCATTAGTCACGCCATGAGAAAGCTTGGGAACCCCACATAATGAATATTTGAGTAAAATGAATGAAAGATGAAACTTGAATTCCCAGCTTGATCCGGAGGTGGAAGACCTTCTCAAAGTCACCTCACAGTAAATGAGGGTAAAAGGAGATGTTAGCAAAAACATAAATTTTGGCTAGTGGTGATGCACATATTTACTGTTTCAGCGTTTATGCAACGATACTCGCAGTGAATGCATCTTGTGCCAGGATGCCTACAGATTGGCTGTGGGAACATCGGGGTTTGAACCCAGTACCTTTCGGTTTGGGGGGGGGGGGGGGGGGGTGTCTAACACCCCAAGCAACTAAATCATCCTCCCCCACAAACCGTACCATATAATTCACCTGATCATTGAAAAAAAAGCATTATCCATAATCCTTGTGGAATGGCTGCAATGGGATTTTTATGTTATAATATTTTAATATTTTGGATGTCAAGCAGTCCGCTTAGAACATTCAACCCTCTAGGCGCTCCTAGATATGCCTTAAAAGGAGTCCAACTATTTTGTATTTAAATCAGTTGGAGTCTGCTCCAACAGCAGGCGTCCATCTTGGGAGCGGGGGATTTGGACAGTTAGATTATTTGGTGATGGCAGGAGGCTTATTCAACAGAAATGAAGCTATAAAACAGCAATGGGAAAAAAGAGCAGTGCTGGATTAAGGAAGGGTAGCTCTGATATGGTGCACTTGAGTTTTTTGTAGTAGCGATTTTGTAAATGTATTTATTTGATCAGCCCTGTTTGACAAAAATCCAAACATACACAGATCTTCCAAAAACAGATTGTTCTCTATTCTATATATGGATTTACATTTTCCACCATCTCTCCTTTTTTAATCTTTTTTTCCATCCGTTAAAGATAGACTGTCTGTCTGAATGTGTGCGTGTATGCCTGTGTGTGTGTTAGCGTGTGCAGTGACTTGTGTTTGATGAGGAAAGACAGGGTGATTTATGTTTTGTCTTTCTGCATTTTCACACTTAACTTACATAGGCCTACCTTTCTTACCTTTCTTTTTTTGAATTATTTCCATTCCTACACACGCACGCACGCACGCATACAAGCGCACACACACACACAAACACACACACACACACACACACACACACACACACACCTCCTTTGTTCTCTCGATTCACCATCTTGATTGTCTTGCCCACTTGTGCTCCCTGTCTCTCTCTCCCTCTGTGTGGTTTTATCGAGTTTATCCATGCCACCCAAAGAGACACCCACAATCCTAACCTCTTTCACACTGCTATTCATAGATTAGTGTCAGGAAACACAGTAGTGACACACACACAAGAAAGATAAACTATCAATTGGTATACAAATACACACGCAATCTATATAAGCTACATTCACACATCTATCGGTCTTTCTGTATGTGTGTCTGTTAGCATGTCTGTCTGTCTAGCCCTATATGTCCATCAATGACTGCCGGGGACAATCCTTCCGCTGGAGTTCAGATTCCGATTTCTTTATCCATCCCAAGGGGTGAATGGTTGCCGTTAATAATTCTCAGCTCATGATTAAATAAATACAATAGTGTAAATGTAAGTACAAAAATTAAAAACACACCAAAACGATGGTAGCATTTATAAAGAAATTGCATGTGTATGAAGAAGTGTCCATATGTTTGTGAATGAATCAAATGTGCATATAGAAATTTATAAAATCTTCAAGGCTAAAGCTATGAAGCTAAAAATGCTTATGCTGATTTATAAGTTGAATTATTATTTGCTTCCAGTCATATTTCCCTTTGTATTTCCATTTTTATTCTATGATAGTCTTATTCTTCAACAGTTCTTGTTTGCCTCCTATCTGCATCTTTTTCCCTCCACACCCCTCCTCTCTCTTCCTCCCCCTTTCCTCTCCCTCTCTGTCTCCCCCTCTCCATCCCTCCACACCCATCCTCTCTTCCTCCCCTTTCCTCTCTCCCCCTCTCTTCTCTCTCTCGCTGTATTCTATCCATCTCCCCCTCCACCTTTCCCTCTCCCTCTTCCATCCCTTCTCCCTTCCTCTCATCACTTCTCTCTCCCTCCCTCCCCTCCATTTTATCCACCCATCCCTCCCTCTTCCCTATCCTGTATCTGCATACGTTCTCTCACTCCCCTCCCTCGTCTCTGACTCTCTCTCTCCCTAACTCTCTCACCCTCTCTCCTTCCCCCCATTATACTGTATATGTATATGTATATATATATGTATATATATATATATATATCCCTCCCCCTTCTATCTCCCCATCCTCTCTCTGCCTCCCTTCTGTATCTCCCCAGTCCCTCCTCTATTACTCTCCCCAACTCTCTCTCTGTCTTAACCAACACCCCCCCCCCCCCCCCCCCCCCTCCCCGCTCCTCTCTCCCTCTTCTCTCCCTCCCCCAGGGCTGCTGTTTTAGTTCATGGGTGCGCACGGTTTTTACACAGGTTGACACCTAACTATATGTGTGGGGAGTGTGTGTGGATGATGGCTGGTTGAAGCAGCCTCACCTGGTCCGAGTCAGCCTGATTGGACTCTGGGGCTGGGTGGCGCTGCACGCCTGTTGCACATTGAGCAATCAGTGTGCAACAGGTTAAACCAGCCGTCACCACACACACACTCAGAGAGATATCCAACATGGCAACATGGAGCACCAGGTCATGTAGCGTTATCAGCAAAACGTACAATAAACCGGCTTTCAACACCACCACCACCCTGCGTCCTTGTGTCTGGAGGAGCCCAGTAAAAGTCACCTAGGTGGAGTGTGGCAGCCACCTAGGTGGCGTGTAGCAATTGGACATTGTTACAGATCGTGTTACACATGACATTTTCCACCATCTCTCCTTTTTTTTTTACCTGTGTGAAAAGAAATGTTAATGTGCCATCCATTAATGTGTGTGTGTGTGTGTGTGTGTGTGTGTGTGTGTGTGTGTGTGTGTGTGTGTGTGTGTGTGTGTGTGTGTGTGTGTGTGTGTGTGTGTGTGTGTGTGTGTGTGTGTGTGTGTGTGTGTGTGTGTGCGCAGGTGCAGTGACGTGTGTTTGATGGGGGACTCCTTCGTTCCGGTTTACCCCTAAATATATGATGTAGCGTAGAACCCAAAGATAGACAGGGTAGTCTCTAGTATTGGTAAAGGTGGTGGGACTCCCAGCTGAAAGGTTCTGGGTTCGAGCCCCAATGTCCACACTAGGCATCCGTGAGAAAACACTGCATGTCGCTTAGGATAAAAGTGTCTAAGTGGTTAAATGAATAAACAGTAAACAGACAGAGGGGAAAGCCAAGTGTCTTTATGTGTCAGCCTTCAAACAGAAAGGTGGGGTAGAGTGCTTTAGTGGCAGGAACCAAATGTAAGGCTTGCTACAAAAGATTGCCTTTGTCCACAGTTTGCCTTCAAAACCATTTGATTAAAACAAACCAAGCCATTGTTATTCAAGGGTTTGCAGTGCTGGGTGAAAATCCACATGGGAATCCTCCATTTTGGTTTCCAATTGTCCTAACTCATTTATGTTTGCAAAAAAAAAAAAAAATGTTAGGGACCTACAAAACTTTAGGTCGAATTAAATATTTCTACACAGTGTATGAATTACATAGGTAGGTGGTGCAACGGTTATTTTGAAGGTTAATCTCAGGGGACCTCGACATGCTTTCTCCACGAATAGCACAGTGTGGTGCAAGGTTTCAAAAAGTTCATTTAACAACGTTGAATCTGTTGTTGTTGTTGTTGGTTTTTTGGACATCAAACCACGTGGCTTTTCAAAACGAGAGCGACCCCAGAAATTCAAATGAATGAGCACAATCGGGCCGAGGCACAGAACATGGCAGGACTAAAGGTCTCCAATTAGTCCAACCTCTGCTTCTGGGCACAGGTGATCGGAGGCAACAGGGCTTACTTGAGCCCGGTGCGGCGCTAGCCCCGCCGAGCTACCATTGACCCTGTTTTTCATTAGCTGTAGGCTAATTGTGCGCGCCGCGAGCCACTCCTGCGCTCATTACAAGTTCTAGCAATGATAAAGGTCTCGTATTATGGAACGGTACGGAGCGTAATTGGGGAATATTTTTCCGAGAGAAAAGGCCATAATCACTTACTGAACAATAGGGCAACCGACAAGCTAATTGACCCCGCGGCGATCGGTAAGCTAACTCGAGAGGTGTTTCATGTTTCGATTTGGTCTTTTTCTCAATCGTATCAAACAGAACCCGTGCATTATGTTTTTAATCTTTAAATATCATCCACTCACTGTTATCCAAATGCCATTTAAAATGTGTTTTATGTCACGTTATTTTTACATAAATGGTGTTTTATGTTAAAAACCCTTTTTTGAGTGTCAGAGTGGATATGGGCTATTTATATTGATCCTGACTTGATGAGCACACAAACATGACAT
>JACYXH010000007.1:732500-742500 GCA_026745465.1 Lota lota | reverse complement strand
CATAGCAGCAACAAAGTCCTATTTGTTAATATAATGACACCATATAGAGCATGGCAGAAAAGTGAAGGAGGGCCACTGAGAATGATAGTGTTGGAGTGCGAGAGGCACAACTGAAGTAAAGGAAAACAGGGGGGTATGTATGCCCTTAAGGCAAAGGGAAATGTTGCAGATGATTGCTATTTAGTCATTTCGCATCATCCAAAATGACTTTCTTTCATGCCTACATGCAGGCATGCAGACAAAAGGGTTCGAACCCAGAACCTTTCAGCTGGGAGTCAAACGGCCCTCTTCCAGCCATCGTTTCAACGTCATTTTGGCCATCACTCCTAGAGGAAGAGAGCCCCTATCAGGCTCTTGCTTGGACTACTGCGATGGGAGTCCTGGTTACTCACCCTTGTCATTAGATTAGATTAGATTACACTTTATTAATCCCCCGGAGGGGAAATCCTTGTGTTACAGCATAGCAGCAGTCAAAGAAGAGATACAAGATATAATACAATACAAAGCAGTGTGTGTGTGTGTGTGTGTGTGTGTGTGTGTGTGTGTGTGTGTGTGTGTGTGTGTGTGTGTGTGTGTGTGTGTGTGTGTGTGTGTGTGTGTAAAATACAACTTTATACCCGGAGTGAAATCCAGGGGTCATAGCAATAACAATGAAACACAACAGAGGTGCAGGAAAGAGTAACAGTACAGAACCAAACTAAGATAATACGAATAAAAACAAAGTAAAACCATGACCAGTATCCCATTAGCTCAAGCATTTGTTTGTGTGTGTGCGTGCGTGCGTGCCTGTGTGTGTACGTGCCTGTACGTGTACAACAAGCATGGTTGGCGGCCTAGCGCTACGTTGCTCATCATTTACAGTATGGGGGGGGGGGGGGTGGGGGGGGGGAGGGGAGCAGGAGGCAGATCCACCGCAGTCACGTGGGAGACAGCGCTGCGGAGCGCAACGTTATCCCTGACAACGGCGAAAGGACAAGGCAGAGGTTGTGTTTGATGAGAGGGGGATAAAGATAGAGTACAGGGGAGAGAGATATTTTGGAATGAGGATCAAGAGGAGGGAGGGAGGGAGGGAGCAAGTGCTGTCATAATGTGAACTATCTGTCTCGTCGAAAACGAGTAAATGAGACGAGCGGGGAAAAGCTGACGGGAAAGAATGACGAAGGAAGCAGGAAAGGGAGAGTGTGATTAAGTCGGAAGCAAAACGGACCAAGTGGGGAGTTCATCAACAAGAGAGAGAGTGATACAAGACAAATTAAAACTTTGTTTACCAATTTTCCTATCATACATATGATGTCGAGAGAGAGAGAGAGAGAGAGAGAGAGAGAGAGAGAGAGAGAGAGAGAGAGAGAGAGAGAGAGAGAGATGGCAGTGGTGCAACCCAGGGATGTCTCGGTTATACAATATGACGTCTCGGTTGCGTAAACCCCGTGGTTTCAAGATGCAAGTGAGCTTTTGTCTGTGAAATCAATCATCTGATGGCATCCCGAGATCATGGTTCCCAGTCTGTGCTCTACGGCAGCAACTAAAGTGCCACAGCACCATCTGTCGACGAAACCGTGTAACGACGACTTTTCAGGGTGTTGCAGTCGTTGACGCAGTTAAATATAGCCACCTCCACCCAAATTGGTGTTGGGTCTAAAACCAGGGGTTTCGACGCTACAGTTGGATGAAATTGGAGGTTTTGAAAAGTTTAAAGTATTTGTCTTTCTTCTACGGCGTCACTTAAAGGTGTAAGAGTCGATAGTTGTAAAGCGAGAGAACAGAAATTAGCAGAAAATAGCAATATTTTGAAACCCTCTCTCTCTGCTCCCTCCCTACGTTTATCCGATATTAAGAAGTGTTGCATTTCATGCAGTGATTGACAAACAAGATGGATTCCCCAAACCAATCGCAGAAAAGATACCCTGATTGGTCAGGAATGAGCAGGGAGCTGTCTAAAATGCCAATTGGTTCATAAGGAGGAAAGCGCAGTCAACTCGAAGCAGATATTCTCACAGAGCACTTCACTCAATAATAGCTGCCGAATGGCTGTGGCATTTACAACCAGTTACACTGAAATTAGTTTGTCAATCTTGCCTATGGCACCTTTAACTTGAATCTGCACTTGTGTGAACTAGGCCTGTATTGTAATATATGATCATCCTACATTAGTATCAGTCTCTAAAAACAGTTTTTAATTTCTCTTTGACATTCAAGCCTCCCATTGTAATCGTCTAAAGGGAAAATTTCCTCATCACAATTCATTTACACTAAATATGATTTTATTTCATGGCTACACATCCCACTCGAATATGATTAAGGGTAATGCTGAATCATTAACCACATTTATTGTGGCTAATTACTGAGTTTTGGCTCATTTATCTGGAGTTCACGCTTTGGTAATAGTTTTGTCCTAAAAGAGAAATGCTTATCATTACCACTGCATATATTTGTTAGCTAAGTCCACTAAGAAAGTGTAGACATATATTTTATTTGCTTATTTTAAGCATTGATTTTATGAAATAAAACACAGGAAAAAAAGCCAGGAGGAAAACAGTGGGAACTGTTCTTTAGTCTCTCTCTCTCTATCTCTCTCTATCTCTCTCTCTCTCTCTCTCTCTCTCTCTCTCTCTCTCTCTCTCTCTCTCTCTCTCTCTCTCTCTCTCTCTCTCTCTCTCTCTCTCTCTCTCTCTCTCTCTCTCGTTGTTGTTTTTCTGCTTCAGTCTTCTCCATTCAGTAGGGCCGTTAAGTTCTTATTTCCATGTCATTAGTGGTTCCCCCAAAGAGGTTGTGGAACCCTTTTACTCTCCGACACACATCCACACAGACACACGCTTAAACACGTGGTGATTAAAAAGAGACTCCAAGTCACACATTATGCCTCTTACTTACCCATAATGCAACACGGTTGATCATTAATGTCAGCTCCTGAGCCCTTTTCTCATTGGGTAATAGGCAAGGCATCAGGAAGACAGCAGGGGGAGAACCTATTGGATCTGGAAACCAATTAACTGCTTCCTGCTTTGCTTTAAACACATCTGCTCACACACTGTGGTGTAGAGACAGTCATGCCCCTAGCTAGATATACACATACACACACACACTGGATGCACACATTCGTAAGCACACATGCACGCACACCCATGCACGTATTCTTATGCACACACGTACACAGACACATGCATGTACTACCACACACAGAGACCCATGGATGCACTCACTCACACACATATCTGCACCCTCATACGCACACACATGCACAGAGACACACAGACATCTGCACACTCATATACACAAACATGCACACATATGCATGCACATGCACATGCATACACAACCACACTGAGAAACATGCATGCACACATACATGTATGCACACACACGCACAGACACCAATTTACTGCAAAGAAAGTAGTGCAATGGACACATTTCAGTTCATTATCAAAAGGTTGGCTTCGTCCCTGAGTCAGGAAACTCCAGCCAACTTTTAATTACAGTGGAGTCTTCTACAGTCCCCTAACCTGCTTACCCATCCTGTGTGTGTGTGTGTGTGTGTGTGTGTGTGTGTGTGTGTGTGTGTGTGTGTGTGTGTGTGTGTGTGTGTGTGTGTGTGTGTGTGTGTGTGTGTGTGTGTGTGTGTGTGTGTGTGTGCGTGTGTGCGTGCGTGCGTGCGTGCGTGCGTGTTTGTTCAAGTGTGTGTGTTTAAGTGTGTCTCCGAGGGGGTCACGGAGAACGACTCAGCCTCTTATCAACTAGGTTCATATTTCCACAGGGATGCTATTGATTAGAGAGGGGAGGCTGTCACTCAAAGAGGCGGTTGTGAAACACATAAAGGGAAGATGAATCAATCACAGAACCGATATCTTCACCTATTGGACTATTCAAAGCAGAATGGACTCTAGCCACAGAGGTGTCGTTGAAGGACAAACACAGGTGTCGCTCATTAACACTAATTATGGGTCTGCTCCTTTTATGTACCAGGGCACGGGAAGTAAACGTATCTTCACTAGTTTAGTCTGCTACACATGGCGTGGTACATAAAAGGAGCACACCCGTAATTAGTTTCATATGCTAGGGTTAGCTTGTAAACAACACTTGTGGTTGTGCTGTGATGATGTCTCTGTGAAAAGGGTCTATTCACTGTGTGCACTGTATTCACGTACAAGAGGTAGTGTATCTTCATTTTTAGTATTTTCAACCAGTCTTCTTCTTGGTGACTGTAGCAAGGACAATGCTACACGCCACCTAGGTGACTTTAACTGGACTCCTCCAGACAAGGACGCAGGGTTGTGGTGTTGGAAAAACGGTTTATTGTAAGGTTGCAGACAATGATACATGACAATGGTGCTCCATGTTGCCATGCAGGATATCTCTCCCTGAGTGTGTGTGGCGATGGCTGGTTTAAGCTGTGCAGTTTGATTGCTCAATGTGCGCAGCCTCACCCAGGCTAAGAGTCCAATCAGTCTGACTCGGGCCAGGTGAGGCTGCTTAAACCAGCCATCATCCACACACACTCCCACAGTGATGATATTACAAATTAAAGACGGGGCGGGGGACTTGGTCCCACAAGAGTACGAAGGGTTCACTATTGGAAGAGTTCAGATGATGAATGGTTAGATGTTTGTTTTTTTCTTTGACCACCAAACCTTCCTCTTTCTCATCTACACACACTCAAACACATTTGATTTAGAACACTCGTTTGAGTGTTCTAAATCAAATGTGTAAAGCAGTACACACTGCTGCTGTTTCTTCCCAGAGCATTCCACTTAAATCTCGCTTTTCTTTATCTAGAATTCCGGTTTGGAAAAATAAAGTCCTCTGTCTGAAAAAAAGATGTGACGAACATTTGCAATTTTCTTTTTTTATGCATCTTCTATTTTGTCAAATTTTCATCCTTAATTTTCATTCCGTTTCGGAAAAAGTTACTGGTGACTGATTGGTTGGTTCACGTCAGCGTCCGTCGGTTCTGATTGATTGGTTGGTTCACGTCAGCGTCCGTCGGTTCTGATTGATTGGTTGGTTCACATCAGCGTCCGTCGGTTCTGATTGGTTGGTTCACGTTAGCGTCCGTCGGCTCTGATTGGTTGGTTCACGTCAGCGTCCGTCGGTTCTGATTGGTTGGTTCACGTCAGCGTCCGTCGGTTCTGCTTCCCCTTTCTTGTGCTCCCATGGCTGCTTCGTGCGGCCGGTGCTGTGTTAGTCCTTTCATGCAGTACTCTGTAGTCCTCTTCTGTTCTTCCTCGTCTACCAGAGTGGAATTTTGGTTTTATATACACACAAAGACACTAACACACAAACAGAACACAGCCTTCGGCTCTGGTGACCTGGCCGACATTCAACGACATACAAGTCAACAATATACCAACCAAGTCAACAATAACCAAGCAAAAACAGTCCAGCTATAGACCAACAAATATTACACGTAAAAACGAACTACCATTTAAAATGTTTAACTTAAACATAAAGGTTTTCTGAGCTGTTATTGTGTTAATTTGATAAATGCTTTAACTTGCAATTTCACGTATACATTTTCATCTATTTACAATTGGGTGGGGTTAATTTTGCGTTAACCTGTTCCTTAGACAGGAAACAGGATGTTAATGGCAGGAAACAGGACTTTGCTTGGCTTTCCTTCTTGACTGTAAAAGATGGTGGAAGTTGAACAGTGCTGTTCTTCAATGCTTTTTTCGGCCTCAGAACGCTGAGGCCGTACGATTTTGTTGTTCACCTGTTTTATTCTTTTATATTGATTTGCCTGGTTTACCAATAACTATTTCCAAGTTTACATTGCCACATGTTTATTTCATAGGATTTCTTTTGACTTATGTGGATCTCGATTTTCTTTATTTAGCTGTATATTTAAGTGCTATGCCGGATTATAGTATTTCCGTCCTAATGCAGTTTTACTGTAATAGCCAAACGAGTGATGTGAAACATCGGATTAGTTTGACGTGTTAAAGGAGCAAGGCGCTCATTGAGTTTGGCTGTTTATCTGTGTTGACACTGGGCTAGTCAACACATACATGGAACAGTACCAAATGTATTTAGCAAAAGTAACATAATAAATAAAATAAAATAAGTTGTGGTTTCGTATCAGTAGAAATAACAATAACCTCTTGTGTCAAGATGTTCCATGGATATTAAATTGCATACAGTAGGCCTACATTGCAGGCAAACATGCACAAACTCTCCAGGTATATGCAAAGTAGTACATGTTGCATTTAGTATGCAACATGTATGCACAACAATATTTGCACAACTTGATAATCTTCTGCAATAACTCGATCCCTGTTTTGTTTGCAAAACCCATCTCTTTCATTTGCTGTTTCTATATTCAATTCATATAAATGTATTGCCATGGCAACCCACTTTTGCCTGAGAGCAGTAAATAGGTTGGTCACAATGCTTCTCTCGGTTGCAATCACGGTGGCAATCCATAATGCATCAGGCTTTTCAGTGATGGATGGCAGCTTGGAAACTCTGCCGTAAACTTTCCTGATGCGGTCAGAGTTTGAGGGAACTTCAACCTGTACTGTGTAACGTTCTCGCCGAAAAGTGATCACTTCTCGTTCCAACATTTCACCTCAGCCGGTGTTTAAAGAATGAGAAAAGACCTCTCCACATGCCCAGGGGTTTCTGTCACTCAACTTATTACGTGGAGAATATGGGCTGCATTCCAAAACGTTTTCCTGTGGCTTCCTCGCTATGGCTCGTTTACTAGACCCTTGAGGACATTAGGAGTATCCGTTAGTGGTTGAGCAGTTTTGAAATGAGAGAGCTGAGCGGCATCAGCGTCAGTAAAGGTTGACGGTCAACTGTTGATGATCTGGACCAATCACAACCTCCAGACTTGCTTTATGGGTGTCTGGCTAATGATGTAGTCGAAAACTCTCCAAAGCACTTCCTGTATAGGATACACTGATGTATCCTCAATCCTCGATATTGGAACACCATGGCGATCGATGAGAACGGAGATTACTGCTTCCTTAATCCTGGAGATTTAGGAAGCGAGGGTGAGTGGAATCTCGATTGAATAGCTGCATTGGAATGCAACGCCAAATGTTGATACGAAGGAAGTGACGTGAAGGGCCTGTACCCTTTTTAAAATATCATACAGAAGTTCAAATAATGTAGACCTAAAGTAATCACAACTGTTAATAAAAGAAAATGTATCTGCCATTCTGGAAACCGTAAAAACCCTGGCCATGTATTGTTCATTCGGATCAGACTTTCAGTTTCAGAATGGCCACAATCACCAGCTTTGTGGAACAGGTCCCAGGCTGCACATATACTTTGTTTTCGTCTACTTTGTCAAATTTACTTTGTTTTCACACACACACAGCCGGCCTGTTCCCTTATTAAGACCAGTGACTAGAAGCAGCTCCGCTCGACTCCGATAAAGACACAGAGACGATCTGTTGAACCATCCCGGCCTCCAACATGAACACAGGGCAAACTGGAAAAGTTGGAGCGCGAGTATGATCAAATCGGAAGCTTTGGGAAGCCAAGCTTTTAGGTTTGCTGGCTGATTAATGATCTTGATTTGGTCTCATCAAGGAAACAGCTACAACAAAACCTAGCATCTCTTGCTATGGTGTGAATATCAATTTGATCTATAAAATGACATTGCAGTGATCAGCAAAGCATTCAAAGGGACATCGTGTTCTGCTTTGTCTGAAACCTTTGACTTCTGATATCTAAATAGGTCAAATGTGCCTCTATGTTCAATAGTTAAGAGATTTTATCTAGATCTATGGAAAAACGTTTTTATACCAAATGGTGGGACTGAATCTAAATTTTTAATGAACATAAATTGATTCTGAAAAGACACCAAAATTTATTAATTCTTGTCAACTCCCAACCGCTTTTCACATCCGCTTTTAGGCAGAGGGCATAAAGAGAGACGGAGGGAGAGAGAGAGGGGGGGAGAAAAACGTTGTCTGTTAATGGCTGGGAAGGTTGATCGCTCTATTTGGAGGTCATCCACTTAAACTCTCTCCTCTAAAAATAAGACACACACACACACACACACACACACACACACACACACACACACACACACACACACACACACACACAATACCAGAAGCTAAACTAGCTAATGGAGATGAAGTAGCGCTGCTTAGGTGGTGTGCGTGTGTGTCTGTGTGTGTGTGTGTGTGTCAGGACTTGTAGGCACTTATAGTTCTCTGTCAGCCTTCGAGAATTGGTGTTTACCATTCATCTCCTTTATTGCCAATATGGCCTTTGTGTGTGTGTGTGTGTGTGTGTGTGTCCTCTGATGTTGCCTCTCTTAAGTGCGACTAAGCTCTGTAACAATCCATGTTCCCTAGCAAACCACACAGACACCCACCTATACATGCACGTAGCCTCCTAAAGACACTCAAAAAGACATGCAAATATCAAGACAGACATTTTGCGCACACACACATGCACGCACACAAACACACACATTTTAACATCACTTTTTCATATCATCCTCTAGCTGAGTTTTAGGACTCTGAAACCGCACAGCCAGCACTGCATGAATCACGAAACAGAACACTAAGGTATGCATGCAAGTCTGTTTATTTTTATAATGCGATCTGGCAGTGGAGGGCACCAGCCGAACCAGGCTGTCTAGGTTCAGTCCAGTTGGTCTAGGAGAGTGTTCTCGTGGGTCAGCCTCCTCCTGCTCAGCCGCTTCTGCTCCAGGGCGGCCAGCCTCTCCTCCAGGGCCTCCATCTTAGCCTCGATGGTCACTGAGTCCCCCACCTTGCTGCCTCGCTGGGACCCTATCTTGGTCTAGATGATAAACACAACAGCAGGGGGAGGTTAGGTCCTGTCGGTCTAGGGTTAGCAGTAGCTTGTTGTAGTTGTAGCATTTTGGAGCTAATGGTTAAAACGCTTGATTGACTGAATGCTAATTGGCTCATAATGGCTAAGTTTTGACCATCCTACCGATTGAGTCCTCATCCACTTCAGTCCCTTGCGGATCAGGTAGGCCAGCAGGATCACCAAGCACAGGACTAGACCACCATAGGCCAGGCCGTCCAGCAGCTCCATCCTAGGCTCCTCCCAGACTACGTTGCTCCCCAGCACCTTCTGCATCTCCTCCTGGGTGATGTCCATGCCCACTGTGGCCCAGGACGGCCGTTCACAGTCATCGGTGCACCGCATCTTTCTCCCCAGCCCCTTCAGCATCTCTTCCCGGGTCATGTCTATGCCCACGGTGGCCCAGGCCGGCCGTCCACAGTGACGTGCTCTGTTGATACACTGCATCTTGCTCTCCAGCCCCTGCCTCCTCACTTCCTGGGCGATGTCCATGCCCACTGTGGCCCACGGCGGTAGTCCACAGGCATTCTCTCTGTAGACACACGGCATCTGGTTATCCTAGCTCTGCTAGGGTTCAAGCTTCCCTTCTGTTGAATCGGTTAGCCTGTTAGCTTGCCCTCTGTAGGTCGGTTAGCGGGTTAGCTTGCTCTTTGTTGCTCAATTAGCACGTTAGCTTCCCTTCCTTAGCTCTGTCAGCACGTTGGCATCTCTTCTATACGTCTCCTAGCTTGTTAGCTTCTTTTCGATAACTGTTTCACGTTGCTGTCCCTTGAGGCAGCTGTCTGGAGATGTGTGCGCGTCGAAGCTCAGATGGACACTGGCTTTCTGGTCCTGGGAGGGTTCTTTATGTCCCTGGGGGAGCCTTGTGATGTCATCGCTTTTTTGATGTCATAGAAGAAACCGCAGCTGTATTCTCTGGAGGAGCCTTGTGATGTCATCCCTCTGTGATGTCGTTGCAGGAACTCCAGCGGAATACTCTGGAGGAGCCTTGTGATGTCACCGCTTTGTGATGTCATTGTGTCAGATGCCATGTCGTAGCCCCCTGATGGCAAAATACATGGTTTTTATTGTTTTGAATGAGAAATAATGAAAAATAATAAAAACACATTATAAACCAACAGTAGAGAGGTTACGTAGTAGTGCTGGTTCTAACCAGGCTTTACAGCACAGGACCCTGTGTGTGTGTGTGTGTGTGTGTGTGTGTGTG
>JACYXH010000007.1:712500-727500 GCA_026745465.1 Lota lota | reverse complement strand
CACACACACACACACACACACACACACACACACACACACACACACACACACACACACACACACACACACACTTTTTATTTACTTTCGGTAACTACGGACTTTAATTATGTTTGCTGAATTGTGTAACTGTATGCACAGCAACAAACTTTTTGTTCAAATGTAATTTCCTTCATTCTGCATTTTTTTTTTCCCATTACAGACCAAATTAAATTAGGTCCGTGAGAAATCCCCCCCCCCCCCCCCCCTGATTAAGCCATGGGTGGGTGGGTTTTGAATTCTCTAGACACTCGTAATTCCAAATGATTGGACATGTCTGCAGTAAAAAGTTGGGAACCATTTACAAAAACGTACAGTGCGCGTTTAAAGGCTTGCCTTGCTAACCCTAAATAGACCCTCTTCACAGCAGCGTGTGACACCGGTATCCCCCATAACACTATGGCTCTGCTCCTTGTATATAGCAGAGCACATGTGACTGGCTAGTGCTGTGTTCCTTTGACTTCGGAAGTCGGGGCGTCTCACCCGAGATGACCGCGTTCCAGTACAAGTCGGCAATACCAGTTATAGCCAGGTTAGCCATTGTAACTCAGTGTTAGCAATACCAGTGGCTTAACAGCATTATGCTGTAATTTCCGCATACAAACACCATAGCAACACGTCCAGAGATCAATGTTGGCAGTACTGGGTATACATTTAATGAGACACAAATAAGACCGAAGTGCTAATAAACAGTATCTTACTGCAGCTTGTAAGACTATTGATGCGCGGAGCAGCCATCTTGGATCTTGCTGTCCGTGTTGTGAGGTTCTCCAGAATTTCAGAGTCAGAAGTTTGACTTCAGGGGGCGTTCCAGTTGAAATTTACGACTGGGAACTCCGACTTCCCAGGGCAAATGGAATTCACCGTAGATTTGTGAAGTGAACAGACATCGACAATTGCTGGTGATTTGACACACATAAATGAAACGCATGTCTACCTAGCTAATGCTAATGTTGGGGGCTACACCTTTGTGTTTCCTACTACGACTGCTCTGTGAAAAGGTTCCATTACCTTCTTTACCGTTACTGAATTTAAACACTTCTCTCCAATGAAATTTGTAACGTGTCACACAGAGTTGCCATCATTGGGTCTCTCAATCCATGTGACCTTTTTCCCAAACGGGCACCTAATAAGGAAGGTTTCTCGTTAACGTCTTACTTGACTTATTAATTGCAGCTGTGTGCCTATGCACAAGCCACCATCACGTCCAGTCCCTTTCCCTGTTCCCCATCTCGCTCTCTCCTATCAACAGCTGCATTGCCATCCACTATGTGCATCCTCCCGTAATTTCCCACAGGTGTTGTTCTTTGGTAAAAACTCAAACCAAACACACAATCCAGAACTGCATGGAAGACGCTGATAACAGGTGTGTTTGGGTGTCTAACCCCCCCCCCCCCCCCCCCCCCTCCTTCTCTCTCTTTATTAGCCCCAAGTGTTAGCCTACGCTCTGTTGATTGTATTGTCATGTTTTCTGGCATAAAGAAAAGAGAACATATTTCCCCCAAGTTGTGCAACGTCACATGGATAACAAATTAGCCTGAATAAGACAATTTCAGTGAAAGCATTGGGTGCTTCATCATTTTTGCGCCATCATAGTTATTATAGAGCTCCCCCCTTTTTATTTCCACTCAATGCATGCTGGCTGGCTAAATGATGTGTGTTTGTTTGCCAATTTTTTACTACCGCGGTGAAAATACGGAATCGCTCTGTGGTTGAGCGGTGGAGCGTTTTAAATATGACAGCTATTTCGTATTGTCATTCCTGCACTCAGTGGTTCAATATACTGATGAGCACTTTACGCACTTTATTTTCTCCAGGTTTTCTTGAAGAGCAACGAATGAATCTGCTTTTAGAGCGAGGTAAGTCTATAATGAGGCTTTCACATTTGTGTGGCTCTTTCCCAACGTTTTCTTTCAACAGATTAAATTATATAAGTTGCAGTGAATCAAAAGCTATCGTCTCTTCGTATAAATTGCTATTCACTATGGAAACATGCCAAAGACGCAGATAGCTATCAAGCTAACCAAGTTTAACTTGAACATGGATTTAGCTGTACAGTAGCCTAAATTACAAATGGAAATGTTTATTTTTTGTTGGGACATCACAACTGCCCTCACCTTTAACCTTTACGTAAACTGCCCATCCACGGTAAAATAAAATGTGGACGGATGCATATACTATGTAAGTGAACCCCCTGTTTCAACTTGAATTTGAACACCATAAAAGGAAGGGGAGATTATATTACCATTATGGCCGACGGCATCTTTGTGATACTTTTTATTTAGCTTGTACGCATCGTTGAGTATGAGCGTTGTAATGAGCGATATGAAATGCGCCACACATCGTGGCTTTATACTAAAAGTGCCCAGGGAGATAAAACAACAACACTGTCGCCCCAGACAGCGCCCTTAATCCAGACCTTATAGAGAGATCTAAACAATCCATAGGAAAAAAGGAAGAGGGTGAACGATTTGCAGACAAATAATACAAAATATTGCTATATTAAATTGATCTTCTATTACTCACCACCCAATGAACAAATTGATGATGTCATGACGCAGAGTGTTGGACCTCGTTGTGCAAGGTACCGGGTTCCATCCCCGATGTCCTTGAGCAAGATGTCCTGACTCACCTCACCGTCACCTTGGATAAAAGCATCTGCTAAAAGGCAGTATGAGGGAAGGCAAGTCATCGGCAGTGAAGGTGGAGAGTGGTCTTTTTCCCTCCAGAATAATTTGTACACAGGTTGTTTCAAAGTCCAGCCTGGGGACTTCAGCGGAAATTGTGGGACAGAATACTTTTTAATGCTGCCGGTAACTAGAGCGTGTAGCAATTACCAGGAGGATCCACTGGTACAGTCCAGCGGGGGTCCATCTTGAAAACCTAATTTATTATAGTCCTCATTGAAGTAGCAATCAATCAAACTTTATTCATACAGCGCTTTCTGGGCAAAGCAACTATACAAAGTGCTTGGCAAGGCCAACAACACAACGAGAACAAGACATGAGTTTATTCAAATAAAAGTCAAAACGAATGTGAATCATAGATACATTTGAAGCGTCGATTTAAAAAACAAAGATTATACACTACTTGATTATAATGAGAGCTATACTAAAGGGGTGTATTTTAAGATTTGTATGTTTTTAAGTTTTAAAACCAGTTCCAGAGGCAAATACCTCCTACACTAAACTCTTCCTCCGTGTAGGTGTGAAGGAGCAGTGTTGAGCAATAGATGAAATAAAGAAATAGTAAGGAATTGGTGGACAATTTTGTGGGAGTGTGTGTGGATGGTTTAAGAAGCCTCACCTGGCCCGAGTCAGATTAATTGGACTCTGGGGCTGGGTGAGGCTGCACATTGAGCAATCAATGTGCACAGGTTAAACCAGCCATCACCACACACACTGAGAGAGATCTCCTACATGGCAACATGGAGCACCAGGTCATGTATCATTATCTGCAAACCTTTACAATAAACTGGCTTCCAACACCACCACCCTGCATCCTTTGTCTGGAGGAGCCCAGTAAAAGTCGCCTAGGTGGGGTGTGGCAGCCACCTAGGTGGTGTGTAGCATTGGCTTTGCTACAAATTTGTTTCAAAGATGCAACATGCCCGTGTGATCATGCACCTAAAATACCAAAACAAGCCCCAAGCTCAGCCAGACTAATGCTTTATGTCCTGGTCACTGCCACCATCTTTATCTTAGTTTTTTGTATGTTCCATCTCTCGTTTTATCCCCCGCCCCCCCCCCCCCCCCCCCCCCTCCAAACTCCACACTGTTCCCCGGGTTTTATTCTCCACCACTTGACATGGGAGATGGAGAGTCACCCACTCCACTGCTTGCTCAACACAGACTGGTAAACACGTACACACACATGGATGAAACACGAATTAGGGCATGCATATACGCACGCACGCTCTGGCTTGCTTGCTCGTGCACACACACACCATGCTCTAGTTCACACACACACCATGCTCTAGTTCACACACACACACACACACACACACACACACACACACACACACACACACACACACACACACACACACACACACACACACACACACACACACACACACACACACACACCAGAGCTCTGTGCACCACCATGCAGAGCAGACCCCCTGCAGGCCCGATGGATGAAGGGAAAAGTAGCACAAATTAAGTTTGTAGGGTCTCTCTTTCTCTCTCCTCCTTTTTTGTCCCCTACCTTTTTGTTTTGTTTCCTCCTCCTCCATCTCTGTCTCCCCCTCTGCCCTCTTTCCTGTCGACACGTTCACTCTCCCTCACTCGGTGTGAGTGTGGGGGGGGGGGGGGGGGGGTTCCATGACTTTTGCTTTTTCAGGTAATTGTATTTCTTGAAACTGAGTCAGTGTGTGATGCGATATTTGTACCCCTCGCCACTTTTCGCCTTTTTTTTTTCAGCCTCACCAAATTTCGTATCCGACTCCATTTTGGAGTTTCTGTCATTTAAAAAAAAGATCTGCGTTAATCTCCCACCTCACAGAATCCTCTCTTGAAAAAGTAAAGAGATTGGAAAGATGAACTTCAGTCAATAACTAGAGTGAACGACGGTGCCTTGTGTTCCAGGCTCGATCTGATCCAATTGAAGGCTGTCCACCGCATTTATTTCACCAACAACACCAAACTCTCCAAAATATATGCCAGTGTCACTGAGTCCCATCTCACCAGAAAACATGACAAAAAAAATTTGGTCTAGACTAAAAGGTAGTGGGCAGCTATTTTAAAATACCTGGCTGAAGCTTTAAACACTGTACTTACCTGTGCAGAAATGGCAATTTTTGGAGTGATACCCAGGCAACAAACAATTAGGAGGAAATGATGTTCCTTAACCTGGAGAAAATTAAGTATATCTTGAGGGGATAGTCTGTTAAAGACCCTACAGGACAAATGAAGCACTCTCCATTAATGTACACTCTTAAGACATTTACAAATAATGTACTTGATTACGTAGTTTTACAAAAAGTGTAAACTACATACAAAGAATTAAGTTCGGGCTCACGCTGTACTGCACTGTCACCTGCTGACCAAATTAGGGATCTGCAGCCCTTTGCATATTGTTTTTCCTCAGACTTATATTATTCTCTCATTCCATCTCTTTTCCTTGTATATTTGTCTGTGGTAATTGTTGCAGAAAACCATTAAAACCATCACACACACACACACACACACACACACACACACACACACACACACACACACACACACACACACACACACACACACACACACACACACACACACACGGTGTTGTCGTAAACAAACAAAAAAGCAATATCCATATTATCTTTTCCAGGACATGCATACGCTATAAATAGTTTTCCTTTTTTTCAGTTGGTGCTCATGCTTATTCGCAACATCCGAGCAAAGGAAAATTACATTTTTCTCTGGGGTTTATAGAGCGAGTGAACAAACTGTAATCCATCTGGTCTTAATTGAATCAACACGGAGCAAATGCATCTCGCCTGTCGCGCACTGTATGTCAGCGATACGAGAACGAGACAAACGCCCGAGTGAATGGAATGGAAGCGAGAACAGGGGGGGGGTTGGCGTTTTACAGCCACTCAGCCTGCGTAATGGTGTCATCATCATGGGGACGCGCTGCCAAACCGCCGGAAATTGACATCGGCAATAAACGGCAGACAACTGCCATAATTTATAAAGAAAAAAAAGCTGGTGGCTAGAGTCAGTTATTACATTAATGGGATACAATAAGATAGTGGTGTTTAAATAAATATTGATTTTAAAGGACGTCGTTATCAAGAGACCTTTATAATATGTACAATGCATACATATATTCATGCACTGGCCCCAGTCGGAAGATATAGATGATTGGATGGATGGACTTGATTTATTGAGGTAAATGTATTTGCCCACACAACAGAAAAACATAACGAAAGACAAGCCACACAACAAGCACATTAAAACAGTAGGCCTATGTAGGTTACAACAGATAATTGAGGACGGATCACAGTGTAGCACCATGCTTAGCTTCGTTGCCATTCTCCATTTTTAATGATGTCCTCTTATTGGGTTGGGTTGGGGGGGGGGGGGGGGGGATGATCAAACTAGCTCTTTTAATAAGCCTGTCCACTCTGTTCCTGTCATCAGCAGTAACAACCCCATGCAGCCCTTCCCCATGGCAATATAGCTTTAAAAAAAAAAAAAAGGTTCACCCAACCAATCAGGGAAGAAATGCCCAGATTGTACAGAAATGAGACGGGAATGGTCTAAAATCGAAACTGTCCCTAAAGGCAGACAGATGTTCTCATGGAGCATTCAGCTCACCCGTAGCTGACGGGCGGCTATGGCATTTCCAACAGAAGACACTGAACGTATAGCTCTTAAATCTTGCCTACAACACCTTTTTAAGTGCATTGATTAATTCGCTTTTCAGTTCAGTTTGTCATCGTTATACGTACACGCAATATTTGTAAGAACGTACAGTTTCCCCCTGCTGACCATTGATGGCAATGGGGGGAGCTGTTTTACAATGCATCTGTATACTAACCACTACTTCCTAAACAAGTCTTCACCTTTTGTCATTTCTGTTATTAATCTGTCTTTGCAAAGTGGCCTTGAGTGTGAGTACGGTGCTATAAAACAACAAAGTTACTTCGATTATTATCATGATAACTCATTATTTAGGGGGAGATCGTTGGATCTCACGGCGCTTCAATAAATGTCCAACCTCAGTCCCCTCCTATAGCCTGTAGCCTGAGGCATCACCATGGTTACGGAGGCCCACCGGAACAGAATCACCCGAAAACAATCGAACTGAGCCACGAACCGCAGGCGGTCTCAGCGCAGCCGTGCTGTATCAATCGGTCTCCGCAAACAGGCCACCCACTGGTTGTGCAGACACGGTGGTTTGTAAGGCTTATTTGAAGGAGCAGGCGGTACAACCAGAAGGCTATATAAGAGCCAATCTAGTTGTAAGCTGCTTTACAATTCAATTATACTTTGGGGGGGTGGGTGGCGGGATTGGGTAATGTTATTTCAAGTTTGGCTTTCTGTGCATTTGGGGAAGAATTTTGCAATGGTTTTCTGTTTGCTACTTTGGAGTTGAGTGCATTTCTGGACTGCCAAGTAGGCTGTCTGTGAGGTGGATGGGATATGTTCACGACCTGACAGTTAACTTTAAAACCAATGCCCATAGTGCTCTCTCTCTCTCGCTCTATCACTCCCCCCCCCCCCCCCCCGATCATATCCAGTCACCGTAACCTGCGGCCCAGACTCTTGAAAGTGATCCGGAAGCGAGCACAATGTTCCCCATATGGCTGCCATTTGTTCCTCGTTATTTACTTAAGTTAATTTGAAGCTCCCAGTCGTCTCCTCCGCCTCCCACCTGCTCTGCTCTTCCGTCCCACTCTTTCCTTAGTTACTGTTGAGTCACTGAGCAGGTGGCTTCATCCAAAGAGACCTACGGGGAATTCAGAATGCGGTTGTTATGGGTTACAGGTTAGGCTGCGTGCTGACACGAGGGATCGAACCTTTGGGCTGGGAGTCAAATCGTAGCCACTACACACTAGCCGTGTGTGTGTGTGTGTGTGTGTGTGTGTGTGTGTGTGTGTGTGTGTGTGTGTGTGTGTGTGTGTGTGTGTGTGTGTGTGTGTGTGTGTGTGTGTGTGTGTGTGTGTGTGTGTGTGTGTGTGTGTGTGTGTGTGTGCGTGCGTCTTCAGGATTATTCTATGAAAAACAAGAGACTATCCAGAGTTAGTTAGCTATTGTAGCTGGAGAGTAAAACAAGTTTATAAGGGACACCATGAACATTATACTTGTATATACCTTTATACTAGAGCATGAGCATGTAACAAAATTAAACGCTGACACGAAAGGCACACACTTAAGTGTGTGTGAAGAGACGAAAGAAGATTAGGAGAGCACTATACACCACAGACATATAAACCACAGACATATAAATAAATAAGCAACTGTTACACTCGAAGACTAAGTAAATAGAAACAAACATGCATACACACATGAAAAAAAGACAGATATAACTACTTTATCAGTATGTATTAAAAACATATAAATATATCTTGGATATTATCCGTTCCGTTCGTGATGCTATAGTTGTAATGCGGGGCGAAGAAAATAATCTTACGAGGTAATAAAGTGTGCATGAAAAATGAGTTGTGGTCACGGCAAGGACACACACACACACACACACACACACACACACACACACACACACACACACACACACACACACACACACACACACACACACACACACACACACACACACACACACACACACACACACACACACACGAACACACACAGCATTTAGGCTGTGTAACCAGTAGGGGGTGTTGTTGCTTCATGTCACATGTGTGTTTGTGCTTGCGTGTTTAAACTGACGTAATGTGTGTTGGTAATGATGTGTAGTAGGTATACGGTACGTACTATAATATGTAGTACCATACTTTAGTTCGCCACCAAGTGTCGCTGTTGAACTGCACTTCGTTTGAACGGGAAAATCCAAAGCGCTGCTTAACGCACAGAGGGGTGCAGCCTACAAGACTATAAAATATTTAAAAAAAAACATTTTAAACGGAGTTGACGTATTAACGTCGTACAGTAATTTCGTGCCATTCTGAATCTTTTATTTTTAATATCATGCTTTAACCCACAGTGTGGTTGGTAGCCTACAATATTGAATGTTACAGAATGGATCTGCTCATTCATAAATAAGCCCCCCACTGTTAGTACACCGTTTGATCAACTTAATAATGTGCCATTATTTGTAGCTTGGCGTGCTACGCTGTCAGCTGGTTTAGCTTGTATTGCCTTTGTCATATTTTTAACACACATTTAAATTGTGTCATCAATTGTGAAATTGATCTCCAGCTTATTAAAAATGGGTGATTATTAATATTGCTTCAGCATGTGAAGCTATTCTGTGCCACCATTCAACGTCCACACTACTTCTAAATGGATCTTCATTTTCCATTGGTTCTGAAAGCATTTCCCAGAGAAATAGACAACATTTCCAAGACGTCCAACATGATTGAATAGAGATAGGAGAAAGAGGATATCAGCGATATTTAACATCTTTCAATATAGTGACCGTATACTTAAGTGTAGTTACTGAAGTTACTATTACCTAAAGTTACTATTTCTAATTCCTGGTCTTTTTGCAATGAAAACATCCCAGCTGGATTCCCTGGAGAGTGTAACGGTTAGGGTCTTCGACTCCCAGCAACCGAAAGGGACTGGGTTTGAACCTCAGTGTCCACAGACCCTTGAGCAAGACGCCCTGACACCTCTGCCTGCTCCTTGAACACATGTACTTGAATTCACTCTAAGTCACCTTGGATAAATGAGTCTACTAAATGCGTCCAACCCAATGGCAATCATAACGCAAAACAATAACAGCAAATCCCAAGCTGTTGACTGCAATGGTACAATTGGACAGGAAGGCTGGCTGTGATAAATGTTGTTGATCTTGTGGTAAAGACGGTAAACCGAGTTTCCCTGCAGTGTAATAACATGTTATTAGACTGAACGCTTCCATCATTCACTTGAACAGACTGTTGTGTGTGTGTGTGTGTGTGTGTGTGTGTGTGTGTGTGTGTGTGTGCATATCTGTGTGTGCATATCTGTGTGTGTGTATGCATGCAACTATGTTTGTGACCGTGTGTGTATCTATATATGTGTAGGTGTGTGCGTTTTGTGTGTGTGTGTGTACGCACATGTGTGTGTGTTCATATTTGTGTGTGTAGCCATATTTATGTGTGTGTGAATGTGTGTGTGTGTTCATATTTGTGTGTGTATCCATATTTATGTGTGTGTGTGTGTGTGTGCGCGCTCATGATGACACGTTTCCCCGGGGTGACTGGGATGCGTCTAGTGCAGCATCAGCAGCTAGGTCCCAGTCCGTCTCCGCCTTCTCCCTTTCAACTGAGCAGCTCAGCCTGAGACTTCATTCAGCGCTGCAAAGCCCCTCCGTCACCGAGCCTCCCTGTGGAGCCGCGAACCGCTCCCCAGCCCCAGGGCTAGCTAGCAGCGGCCCCTCAGAGCAGCAGCAGTGGTGGGCCCTTGGAGACGCAGGCCCTGGGCCGGCCCTCCTTACAGCACGACCCGCTGTACGTGCTTTGTACCACGAGCCCCCCCCCCCCCCCACCCCCCCCCCCACCCCCGGCCCTTGTATGTATGGGATGCGGTGAAGGAAGTGTGGTGGAGAAGGATCACGGGACCTCTCTCTATCAATGTGTTGGCTTGTTGGGGAGGGACAGAAGGTCAACTTTTTGAGCAACGGACCCTCTTCACAAAGGTTTAATTGTAGGACAAAGAAAGGTGTTGTTCATAACACTTATTATGGGTTATGTACCTCAGCAATACACTCTATGAAGATCGATCAGATGAACGGTTGTCGAGAAAATCGAAGGTCAGACAGACATACAGATATACATGTATGTATGCATGCATGCATGCATGCATACATACAGAGGCTCCTTCCATTTTAGTTAGATAGCTTCCAACTAAACACCACAGAGTCTGCACAGCTCCAGTGAAGGCCTCCGCTGCACAGGTCTCCACTTTGCTCTGACCTTAGGTCCTGACATCCATGAATGTTTAGCCGGCGAAATAACTCGATAAGGCCAATGAACGACTAAAGACGGAAGTTGAGGTTGACGTGTGTGTGTGTGTGTGTGTGTGTGTGTGTGTGTGTGTGTGTGTGTGTGTGTGTGTGTGTGTGTGTGTGTGTGTGTGTGTGTGTGTGTGTGTGTGTGTGTGTGTGTGTGTGTGTGTGTGTGTGCGTGCGTGTGGCCTTCCTCACACAGCCCGTCCCTGACTTAGTGTGGAAAAAGACACACGTTAAGTACATGTCAACCACATTCGGCCAATTGATTATAATTAAAGCCAGAGCTCCAGCTGGGTCAAATTCAAGGTCAGGCTCACGAGTAGAACAGCCGATGGTGGTCACGTGATCCACACCTGCTGATCCTCTAAGGCACCGGTTCTCAATCTGTGGCTCGCGACCCAAAAGTGGTTCACAGACCAGGGCTGAAGACCCACTGGGCTGTGGGATAGACACACACTGAACATTCCCATGAAAAATGATCTAAAATGGCATATGTAGGTCTCATGTTTCATTTGATCATCCATGTGAAGACCCTAACCCTAACAATAAATAGTTCGTTATCTCACTTTAATCGTAATAACAATGTAAAAATAGAATTGGTGGGTCCTGGAATGAAGTACTTCCAACCATAAGCAGGCATGACAAAGTTTGCATCACCTGCTCTATGGCCTCAATCCTCCGACACGCGATCAGCATCCCAAATGCATTCACAACGAACACGATTTCAATTCTAAACGCAAAATCCCTGATCTAAACCTTCCGCTAAAGTCAATCATTGAGCCCTGGAACAAAATCCCTGACCAGGCATTTCTGCGATGTTCTTTCCAGCACCGCCCTGACCTACAAACGGCCTAAGGATGATTAGCATAGGTGTAATAGTTCTGGTGACACGTTAGCGATATCTCAGCCATTTATAAAAATGGGAATGCGAGAGGAAGGACAGTGGTTATAGGATGTTTGACTCCGAGCCTGGGTTCGAACCTTCATGTCAGCACTCTTCCTTGAGCAAGCGACCTTAACCGTTTCCTTAACGACGTGTATCTGAAACAGAGGCTGTTTGGATAACAGCTTCTGCTAAATGGCTGAATCGTAAAACCACCCCACGTGACATGTGTGAAGCAGAACTCTCGTTCTAACCAGAATAACTATATAACTCTATAACCAACAGAGTTGCCATATCCTCTAATTACTGAACTTCATTTCTAACCCGTTGGGTGTGAAAATGTAACCCAATTAACCCAAATGCAAAACAAAACGTTAATTATCATTTAAATATCAGTAATGTGGGGTATTTTGCACACTGTCAAACAATGAAATGATTTTGTCTTTTGGATTAAAGTTCCATTAAGGTCGGATTTGTGTGGACATTAGTTAATAAACAAATTTCCCACAGTAATGCTTGGCGCTGTGTGTTGGCATGTTATAGCTTCCCTGGAAACACTTGGCTGGGCTCCTCCCATTTGATGTATAAGGTCAATCACTGGAGGTTTTCTGTGTCTGCCAATTCTCTCTCTCTCTCTCTCTCTCTCTCTCTCTCTCTCTGTCTCTGTCTGTCTGTCTGTCTGTCTGTCTGTCTGTCTGTCTGTCTGTCTGTCTGTCTGTCTGTCTGTCTGTCTGTCTGTCTGTCTGTCTGTCTGTCTCTCTCTCTCTCTCTTTCTCTCTCTTTTCTGCTTTCTCCTCACTCCATCATACATAGAACCTACATGTGGTTTCTTCAGGATATACACAATGCAACTGTCCACACACATAAGCATGCACACTTGCCTTACGCATGTGCCTTCCACACTTGCCATGCGCACACACACACCACACAAACGTGCATGACTAGATGGTCTGTATCATTGTTCCCAGGTTGACTCTTCTGTTTGTCGGACTCCAACTCCCACAATCCCCCGTGGTTCATTTTTCATAACGATGTCAGTGGCATGGGGCTGGATGTCTTCCATTGGTTCAAAAGGGTCATTTGTAAATATGAAGCAAGTGTGTTTGGACACCTCGTTGAGACGCCATCACCTCCTTACTGACGGCACTTATTTAGACACTTCATTTGCATACTTACACCTAATCTTCACATCCTTCACACCCTGATGTGATTAACCGCTGGTGGAGGCATTGTCTGACATGAGTTAGGCTCGCTACTACATCCCAGGAGCAGACAGCTTATGTCTCGTTGACAGATTATCGATGTGTTCCACCTATCAATCATGTTTCATTTACATTTGTGGACATAGCGATGATTTCACGGATTGACACTTTGCTGGGTGCAATGTAGTGTACTCAGAATAGAGTATGAGTGTGTGTGTGCGTGTCTGAGTGTATTGGTTGTTCATCTCCCAATTTGGTTTGTGTGCGTGCGTGTGTGTGTGTGGTGCAATTGTGCTTGAGTTTGTGTGTTGTTTCACAGATCAGCGTAGCATGACTGCTGGATCAGAGATCCATGTGTGTGCATGCCACTGTACATGCGTGTGTGCGTGCATATACGCACACGTTTGTGTGCATATGTTAACACGCATGTGAGTGTGTGCGTCTGTGTGTGCCTGTCTGTACCCATGCATGTGCACATACACACATGCCCATATACATGCGTGTGTGTGTGTGTGTGTGTGTGTGTGTGTGTGTGTGTGTGTGTGTGTGTGTGTGTGTGTGTGTGTGTGTGTGTGTGTGTGTGTGTGTGTGTGTGTGTGTGTGTGAACATAACTGTGTGGGCAGACTGCCGCGTCCATCATGCGCGCGTTGTCCTCTGACTCTACTTAAAGCTTAATGGCCTCATTTAATTTATTCTGGCTTTCTTGAATTATTGATCTCGCTGTAATGTATCTATCTACCTATTCTCTGCCACAAACAAGTGTGTGTGTGTGTGTGTGTGTGTGTGTGTGTGTGTGTGTGTGTGTGTGTGTGTGTGTGTGTGTGTGTGTGTGTGTGTGTGTGTGTGTGTGTGTGTGTGTGTGTGTGTGTGTGTGTGTGTGAGTGAGTGCATTCGTACCGGGTATGTTGCATCGATCAACATACCTTGTCAGAGATAGATCGATAGATTGATAGATAGATAGATAGGTGAATGAAATATCTCACAATTACTACTGCATTTGGCTATCCACTTTGTATGTATTAAATAACTAAAGAATAGAAAGCACCTGTACTATCATTTCTTTAAAGTAGGCTTAATAGCTTAATCGATGCGGTAATAATTGCGCGCGTTTCGGCGCGCAATTATTATTACTCAAGGTATTAAGCCTAATCAAAGGTATTAACCTTCATCGTTAACGCGGCGGGTCGGGTGTGGCTGGCGACGGACGGCGTGCTCGCCAGCGGCTATAGCGTGTAGTCTGCCTCGGGGTGGGCGTGGGGATAGGGGTGGAGGTGGGGGATGCTCCGTGATAGATGAGGAGTGACAGATCGGGGTTAGCCGCCAGGGGAGTCTTTTTTTTCTTCTTCTTCTTCTTCTTCTTCTTCTTCCACACATCCTACTGGGGCGAGACGCCCTACCCACCGCGGAGAGGGAAAGAGAAAAAGAACGGAGGAGAGGCGAGGAGGCGAGGCGCTGGACGCAGACCAGGAAGCGACAAGAGTGGCCGAAAGCCTCGCCTCGACTCGATACCCCCCACCCCTTTGCTCTCTCTCTCTCTCTCTCTCTCTCTCTCTCTCTCTCTCTCTCTCTCTCTCTCTCTCTCTCTCTCTCTCTCGCTCTCGCTCTCGCTCTTTCTCTCGCTCTCTCCCACACGGTGGGTTTCTAGTCTGTCAGCAGCACCGCAATGCCGCTGATGCCTCGAGCCGACCAAACCCACACAGAACTCACGCGGAACCAACCGTGACGCGTGGTGGAGGATATTCTTCAAACAACGGGGAGTGTATGCGTGCGTGTGTGTGTTAGTGTCTGTGTGTTGCATGTGCGCTGATTGCGTGAGCAACGTTTTGCAAGATGCAACACATATTTCTGGTCGGCGCGAATAGATTAGTTTGAACGCAGTGTCTCTCTCTCTTTCTATATTTCTATCTCTTTCTTTGCAGAACTCTCATATCACTATCTCTCTCTCTCCCTCTCTCTCTCTCCCTCTCTCTTTCTCTCTCTGTGTCTCCCTCTCCCTCTCCATCTCTCTCGCGCACAAACACACATCTGTCGTTCGTCCTCGGTGTTGCATCTGGACTTTGAATCCGGCGTCTTGTTTCGGCTGGGGATACTTTGAGCGCCAGTGAATCGGCGTGGAAGGAGGCGAGGACGAGGGTAAGAGAAGCCCCGCTGCAGCTCTCTCTCTCTCTCTCTCTCTCCCTCTCTCTCTCTGGATGATACAAACCAATCACGGCAGCTGGCAAAAGATGATTTCCTGAAGTTTATTGGACGTTTCTGGATCCGTT
>JACYXH010000007.1:645000-707500 GCA_026745465.1 Lota lota | reverse complement strand
TCACTGTCGACAGGAACGTCATTTTGTAATTTTAAAGTTTATTCTTCATCCATCTGTGTGACACAGAAACAGCAGGAAACCTTGAGAATAAGGAATAATACGGGTGTGAAGCGCATCATTCTTTGTTGAATTGAAGAGTAGAATTTGAATCAGAGTGGCTCTGATTCCTAGAGCTACTCTGCAACCTATCCAATTGTTGTGTTTTTTTTTACTTGGCCATTCAGCACAATTTCGATTGTATAGGCTTTGGCTCAGCCTCACTGTTATCTATGGTCGCTTCGGGTAAAAGTGTCTGAATGTAAACGTGGGGAAGACGGCCATGATGTCAAAGAATCATTCCAGGTCAGAGGTTTCATGCAAAAATAAATGTATGCCATTGTATTAGCACACATATTTATGATGCAGGAAGTAACAACAACATAACTAGTCTATTTCAGTCCACACTACAGGGGGCTTTTGGCGAGGTGTTGTGTCCCAGAGAGAGAAAGAGAGGGAGGGAGGGAGAGAGGGAGGGAGAGAGAAATAGAATGGAAGATGGCAAACAAAGAGGACACAGAGGCCGAATGAGGGAGGCTGTTTAAAAGAGAGGGAGAGAGACAGAGAGGGAGAGAGACAGAGAGGGAGAGAGACAGAGAGGGAGATTAATAGGGAGAGGGAGAGAGCTAAAAGAGAGAGAGACTCTTATACATGCATTGGGAGCCACAGGTGCATCAACCTATTGTGTTGAGATTGGGGGTAAAGGCAAGACATACATCAGCCTGACAGATATACTCACAAACACACATAATGTGCACACACACACACACACACACACACACACACACACACACACACACACACACACACACACACACACACACACACACACACACACACACACACACACACACACACCTGGCACTAAAAGTCAGTTGGGTGTGCTGATCCCCCAGATTGGTGGGATGGCCATCCTTCCAATCACCACCCTGATCTCTCTCTCTCTCTCTCTCTCTCTCTCTCTCTCTCTCTCTCTCTCTCTCTCTCTCTCTCTCTCTCTCTCTCTCTCTCTCTCTCTCTCTCTCTCTCTCTCTCTCTCTCTCTCTCTCTCTAATATTATCTTCCTTCCTCTCTCTCTCTCTCTCTCTCTCTCTCTCTCTCTCTCTCTCTCTCTCTCTCTCTCTCTCTCTCTCTCTCTCTCTAATATTATCTTTCTCTCTCTCTCTCTCTCTCTCTCTCTCTCTCTCTCTCTCTCTCTCTCTCTCTCTCTCTCTCTCTCTCTCTCTCTCTAATATTATCTTCCTCTCTCTTTGTCTTTGTATCTCTCTTCCGGCTCTCTCTATCTTCCTCTATCTCTCCCTCCTGCTCAGTTTCTCTGTATCAGTTCTCTGTGATTAGAAACAAGCCACAGGGGGAGGACTCACACACACACAATGAACATGAGTACGGGTATAGACTACTAGTAAATCAAATCAAACTGAAAAGAATACATTAACGTACTCGAGACATATCAACACACACACATAGTGAACAAAGACATATGGTTAAAGGTATATATCAAAACACAAAGAATGCATTTATTCCCCAGGTAATGCACTACACACTGCCCCCATATTAGTACCCCCCCCCCCCCCCCCCCCCCCCCCCCCCCCCCACACACACACACACACACACACACACACACACACACACACACACACACATTAACATTAACCCCACGGTCACGTCACCCCTTATTTATTACCCCGCCTGTCTAATAGGCATGACAAAGATGCTTAATTGGAATATTTATATAAAAAATTCAGCCTATATAATTGCTGGTGATACATAATGCTTGTTCGTTAGTCCATTTACTCAACTCTTTGTCTGGAAGCAAATCATGCTGCATGCTCGGCATCGAGAGACATAGCTGGTTTGGCCAATCAAGCAGAGTGATAATTATGCATGCAAATGGATACTGATAACAAAAACAGATGGCCCCCGCGCTAGGCTTCCGTGCAATAATGTTAGCGGAATACGGTACGATCAGAAATCACATCTATGGTACGCTACATGTTTCGTGTTGAAGCTAACCCAGTGCTACAGATGAAAGTAATTGGAGTGGAATTATGTATGGAACCAAAGCACAAATAACATTTCAGTTAAATAAACAGAATTGAAAAATGCATGAAACGGAAGAGCTTCACAATAATCGAATGTATCTGATCCAAAACAGAACTAAACCAAACATAATGATACTCAAAAGAAAAGTGTTTCGTAGCCTGTCTACTTTACAGAAAGTAAAACTAACAAAGTGTGTAAAATGACAGCGTTCTGAATGTAGATCTGGCCCACCAGCGATAGCAGCAGAACCAGAACCTCCAATCCTATCAGTCCGATATAGAGCACAAATAGAGCAGAACTGAACGGCACAGACATGATTACAAGTGAAACCAATACGCAGAATAAGATACACAGAGAGTGGGAGAGGGAGGGAGGGAGGGAGGGAGGGAGCGAGTGGGAGGGAGGGAGGGAGAGGGAGCATTAGAATTGGGAGCTAAACATTGAATAAGATTGAGTTATAAATGATGATATAAATAAAGAGAGACGTAGCTGTTGTTTAATATATAGATACATATATACATAGCGGTAGATATAATTATAACTAGAGAAGTGATAGGTAGGCGTATATATAGTTAAAGCTACAGAGAGAGGTATAGTAGGAGAGAGCGAGAGATGTACATGCAGTTGGAGAGAGAGGGTATAGTTAGAGAGAGGTGTGCATGTATTTGGATAGAGAAAGAGAGAGGTATTGGTAGAAATGTACATGTAGAGAATGGGGGGAGGTGTACAGAGAGCCAGAGAGCAGACCGGGTGCCCCAGACATAACACCTAGAGACAGGATGCAGTGACCTAGAAGAGAACGCCTCTCTCTGAGAGTAGAGTGTAGAAGAGAGAATCCACTATTCAGGAAGCCCAGGGAGCACAACGCACATGTTAGAACTCAACTCAGCACAAGAACACGAACACACCTACTATGGGTTAGGGTTCAGCTCACTTCAATAGGATAATGGGAAGCTTCCACATGTTAGAACTCAACTCAGTACAAGAACATGAGCACACCTACTATGGGTTAGGGTTACACTCACTTCAATAGGATAATGTTGCCTTCCATATGTTAGCATTCAACACATGATAATGTACATGTAACACGAAGTAAAACAGGTTACAATTCAACTCAACACAGGATAATGTACACCTACCACATTGAACAATTCAACCAAACAATTAAAGGCATAGTGTGTAACAATGGCATCTACCATGTTAAATATTAAACCGTGGAAAAAGGTTTTCTGAACAAAGCTATAATTGAAGAAATGTTGCATTCAACTAATAGGGAAAATGATTGAAAATTGTAGAAGGGATACAATACATTCTCATATGAGGGCACACCTTGTGCAGGCGCTATATGGAGGATGTGTAAAATATGAAGCTTTGGCCCCTCCACCTCTATTAATAATCAAACGTGGCATGCTTCTTCCTCCAGCCAGATTTAGAGCCATGCGTGTGGGAAATGATACATTGTCTTGACACACCTGTGGGCTTGTGTTGCATCACAGCACATGCTTACACATGCCCTCACGGGCATGCTTGTACGCTTGCACGCACACACACACAAACACACACGGGAGACACACACACACAAACACACACATAGTTTACACTCACTCAAGTAAGGTACACCTTACAGCCTTTAGTGAGTTGATTGTACAGCTGAAATAATAAACACACATACACACACACACACATGCACATCTTACAAGCACACACATTTGGAGCACTCCTACACATACTCTGGCAGTTAGTTGGTTGATGGTAGAGCTAAGATAAACACAAACAAACACACACACACACACACACACACACACACACACACACACACACACACACACACACACACACACACACACACACACACACACACACACACACACACACATAGTTCACACTCACTCATGTAGACGCACACACACACACAGACTCATGTACAGACTGCCTAGCAGTTAGTAAGTTAAGGGTATATGTGAGTAATGTCCTGGGTCAGACAGCACTGGGTCAAACCCACTGCACTCTGGGAAAGACTGCAGCTGGATCCCCAGCTGGAAGCCTCCCCAGTCTCATAGCTGTGTGTGTGTGTGTGTGTGTGTGTGTGTGTGTGTGTGTGTGTGTGTGTGTGTGTGTGTGTGTGTGTGTGTGTGTGTGTGTGTGTGTGTGTGTGTGTGTGTGTGTGTGTCTCCACGCTTGCCCATCCATCACCTGATAATGGCCATTATGGCTGACAGCGGCTCTGGACACAATGTAGCCATGGTGGCTCCACCAGTCGCTGCCAAACCCCAATCAAAGGCATGGGGTGGCGGTGCAACTGGCTCACAGAGCCCTTAATCAGGAAGTTAATGGGCTGTTATTAAAAACCACCAGCGCCGGGGGGGATGTCTCTTTCACCTGTGGTACACGTCGAAGGAGTGGCCATGACAGCTGTAGCTTGCTAGCTAGCTAGGATTGGTTTTAATTTATTTGTTTGGTTTGGTTCATTTGTTTGGCACTAAATATATTTCCAACTGCTTTAAGATATACTGTCCAGGCCTCTGGTAATTTTGTTGTGATTTGGAGTAATATTGGATGATAAATGTTAAAGGGATAATTAAAAGGGATCATTTTGTTTTTATTTATATTGCTACAACTGAAACTACTACTACCACTATTACCAATAGTTCTACTAATAATAATACTACTACTACTGCTAGTACTACTACTACTACTACTAATAATATTTATATTAGCCAACATAATATGAATATAGAAACACTTCCTGTCCATCGTCTACAGGGTGCTAGTCTAACATGGCTGCCAATGGTCGCTATTTTATCAGAGCTACCTCCTACTTCATCTCCCTCTCGTTTCCTTTCATCCCAGAATCTCTCTCTCTCTCTCTCTCTCTCTCTCTCTCTCTCTCTCTCTCTCTCTCTCTCTCTCTCTCTCTCTCTCTCTCTCTCTCTCTCTCCCTGGCTGACCTGTCTTGTGAGTGACCCATTGTTTATCCTTCATACTGAACGACTTGTTCTGCCGCTTTCAGCTCTGCTCTCTGTTGTTTCTCCTTTGCACTTGTTTTTTGCGGCCGCTGTACTCTCTTTTGTCTATCGCGCTCTCCTCTTATCCTTGGCTATTTGCATGCTCTTACATCAGCCCATGTTGTTGTGCGCTTGTACACAAACCCTTATAGACACCATACACATTCATACTTTATGGAGCACATACGAATAATAGGTGCTACGGTTGTTGTGTGTGTTGTGCATGTGTGTTCTCATGCCCGGCTACACAGAAGAACACATATGAATAGTGTGTGTGTGTGTTCTGTTGTGTGTGTCTGCCATAAGTTGTTTGAGCAAAACTTACGTGGGATGTTTATTAAGCAATAGAGACACCTAGCCTGTGGTTTGATGGAGATGAAAACAAATATATATATATATATATATATATATATATATTTCTTTATTTATATTTATTTAAGCACTTATTCATATCAGTTCATCTTCAAGTTGCCTTATCTAAAATGTCGTCATCAAACTATCATAAAATTTGGCATGGATGGCTGTATTTTGTTGAAAGGGGAACTATTGTACCAATTCAATACTGTAATATGCGTGTGTGTATGGGTGTGCACAGGCGTGTGTGTGTGTGTGTGTGTGTGTGTGTGTGTGTGTGTGTGTGTGTGTGTTTTCGGCCAGTCTGCCGTGTTAATATCATCCAGTCATTAGGACAGATGTCTGGAGCTCAGAGTCTGCTATCTGTCACTCTGACCCACTGACCCCCTCTCCTCCCTGGGTACAACTTCCGCTCATTAGCCCTGATTTCACCTCCATGCGTGGCTGTTGTTGTTGTGGTCGTGTGTGTGTGTGTGTCTGTGTTGTTGGGTCCAGATAGATGCCTCTTATGGAGCACATACTAATAATAGATGCTAAGGTTGTTGTGTGTGTTGTGCATGTGTGTTGTCGTGCCCAGCTACACAGAAGGACACATATGAACAGTGTGTATGTGTATGTGTGTGTGTGTGTGTGTGTGTGTACAGATCCAGTATCTACTCTAGACATATGTTTATGGTTGTCTGTGTGAGTGATTGTGTATCGGCCACAATTCTTTGTGTTAGTGCACATGTGCAGATCCCGTAACTGCCCTGGATGTGTGTGTGTGTGTGTGTGTGTGTGTGTGTGTGTGTGTGTGTATGTATGTGTGTGAGGCATGTTTTTGTAAGTGTCTGTGTGTTGAGGCATGTGTGTGTGTGTGTGTGTGAGAGTGAGTCATGCTTCACTGGGCCATCTGGACACTGGCTGCCATAATGAAGTTATGGGAGATAAAGGAAGAGAGGGATGGAGAGAAAATACAGAGAGGATAATGGAGAGAGAGAGAGAGAGAGAGAGAGAGAGAGAGAGAGAGAGAGAGAGAGAGAGAGAGAGAGAGAGAGAGAGAGAGAGAGAGAGAGAGAGAGAGAGAGAGAGAGAGAGAGAGAGAGAGAGAGAGAGAGAGAGAGAGAGAGAGAGAGAGAGAGAGAGAGCTGTGCCTTAGAGGGACCTAAGAGGTAATTATGACGAAATAGAAAAGAACAGAATGCGCGAGGGAGAGAGGGTGGGGGAGAGAAAATAGTGTGAGAAAAACAGGACCTGAGAGCGAGGGAGAAATAGGGGTGAGGTGTGTAGGAAGTAAGGATGAAAAGAGACAAAGAGAGCAGAGCAGTTTAACTTGTCAGAAAGAAAGAGTGCAGAGGGAACAGGAAGTGGGTGGAAAGTAGAGACAGAAGCCGAGATAATGAGGGAGGGAGGGATGGGGGGAGAGAGGTAGTTAAAAGGGAGTAGACACACACGTAGCACAAACACACCCACACAAACACACAAATGGATAGCATACAGACACACAAACACTATGTGTGTTTGTGTGTGTACATTGCATACACACACACAAACACTCCAGCTGTACAGGGGAGCGTCCTCCATTTGCCAAATGAGTGTGTGTGTATGTGTCCAACAGATGCTAGGGCTAGCGGCTAACCAAGAGAGGGATGCCCTTCCTTGATTATCACTGTTCCTATCAAACACTTCTACATGGAAGTCAGACTAGAGATGGGCCAGAGAGTCTACTGCTATTTTTCTTGTTACATATTATAGAATTTCATATGATTAATAAGCCATTATATATGAGGAATAAGCCATAACTTATACAGTGAAAGCTGACTTTGCACATAACATATGGCATATTCAATTATATGGGGTGTGCTTGCTTGTGCGTGTGTGTGTGTGTGTGTGTATTTTGTCTCTCACAAAATGCTCATTATCAATTATCAATTATCTCATATCAAAAAGCAACACAGCCCCAAAACACACACACACACACACACACACACACACACACACACACACACACACACACACACACACACACACACACACACAGGGAAGATGCTGCAGACACATTGTTAGGGGCTTACATCCTCCCCCATTGTGATCCCTTTGTAATTACAGCTGTTTCTCCACCACCTACCCCAAGGGCATAAGCCCATTACGCTTGTCTTTGTGGAGCAGGCAGCAAGGTAGAGAAACCACCACATCCGGTCCGGCTGTGAAAGCCTGCGTTTGTAAAGGCATTTAGAAGCATTGAGGAATCCATGATACGTGTGGGCGAGGGGGAGAATCTGTTAGCTGTGGTCCTTGTGGCACGACAGTACACATTGGCGTGACATTACGAAACACTGAAACAGAGTTGAACACCGTTTTCGTTCTCTTCTTGCTTTGTTGTCTCCCTGGAAATTTGGCGGTGGCGGAGGAGAGGATGTTCTAACTTTTGTTCCTTTAAAATTCCTTAGGTGTTCCCAATATATTGTACCGTGTACATTTTCTTCTTTCTTTTTTTCCCCCTACTCATGGACCTCATGTTTCGAGACCTCCACTTTTGAGAGAGTTTCAATTTTGCAGTCTTTTGTTTGGTGTCTTATTATCCTAAAAATACAGTTGGCTTGGATGAATAAATATATTTTATTAGAGGGATTAGGCTGCGCTACACAGGTAAAATCTAAATCTGGTTGGAAGTACATTCACGTCGGCCTCTAAATGCTAATCGTGTGCTGGCAGATGTATTCATTGTTCTGTATGCTACAACGTGTTTTAATATTTTTTCATGGGCCTTTTGGGAGCAGACAGAGACGAGAAAGTGTGTTAAAAGAAAGGGAATCAAATGAAGTATATCCCAGAAGATGGTAATCCAACCTGGGTTCGCCTCAAGACATATTGCCACCATGGTTAGCACACTAACACGTTGTGCCACTTCTACAATGTGTTTGAAACAAACCACCAATACTGTATGACTGACCCCTGAACATAGCTTCAATATAAAGCTAGAACCTGTCTCTTCACCGAAGGGAAATGTATTTGTGTCAATATAAACTAGATATACTGTATGTCTTCCCCAGAGGGAGACGAGTGTGTTTCAATGTAAACTAATATCTACCTCTTCACCAAAAGGAAGCTGTAATTGTTTCAATGTAAAACTAAGCATCAGTTGTGCGTGTGTGTGTGTGTGTGTGTGTGTGTGTGTGTGTGTGTGTGTGTGTGTGTGTGTGTGTGTGTGTGTGTGTGCCTGTGTGCGTGCGTGCGTTTCCGTCAGGTGGCCTCGCTGGGCGTCACCACCTTCACCCTCTGCGCTCTGTGCATCGACCGCTTCCGCGCGGCCACCAACGTGCAGATGTACTACGAGATGATCGAGAACTGCACCTCCACCACCGCCAAGCTGGCCGTCATCTGGGTCGGCGCCCTGCTGCTGGCCCTGCCCGAGCTCCTCATCCGCCAGCTGGTCGTGGAGGAGACGGCCTCGGCCGACGAGCCCGCCGCCGCCGCCTCCGCCACCACCGAGCGCTGCGTCGTCCGCATCTCGGCCGAGCTGCCCGACACGCTGTACGTGCTGGGCCTGACCTACGAGGGCGCCCGCCTCTGGTGGTGCTTCGGCTGCTACTTCTGCCTGCCCACGCTCTTCACCATCGGCTGCTCGCTGGTGACGGCGCGCAAGATCCGGCGGGCCGAGCGCGCCGTCAGCGCGCGCGGCAACAAGAAGCAGATCCGCCTGGAGAGCCAGATGAACTGCACGGTGGTGGCGCTGGCCATCGTGTACGGCGCCTGCGTGGTGCCCGAGAACATCTGCAACATCGCCGCCGCGTACATGGCGGCCGGCGTGCCCGAGCGCGCCATGGCCGCGCTGCACTTCCTGTCGCAGCTGCTGCTGTTCTGCCGCGCCGCCGCCACGCCCGTGCTGCTGCTGCTGCTGTGCCGCCCGCTGGGCCGCGCCTTCCTGGACTGCTGCTGCTGTGGCGGCGGCGGCGGCGGCGGCGGCGGCGGCTGCTGCGGCGCCGCCCACGCCCCGCCGTCTTCGGCCGCCGGCAGCGACGACAACGAGCACGAGTGCACCACGGAGCTGGAGCTGTCGCCCTTCAGCACCATCCGCAGGGAACTCAGCAACTACACCCCGCCCGCCACCGGGGGCACCAACTGCTGAGAGGCGGAGCCGGTGGGCGGAGAGGTGGGGGAGGGGAGGGGGGGTTTGTAATCCGATGGAGGAAAAGGTGGTGGTGGGGGGAGGGGGGGGGGGGTTGTTTGTGGATATCGGAGAGTCGGCGCCGGGGTTTGGGTTTTTCGTTTGGTTTCATTTTGTTAGCGGTTCCGGTTTGCCTGCAATGTATGCTAGCGTAGCCGGGAGGGTGAAATGAAAGAAGAGCAAACGAACGCTTGTAGTTTGTAATCGTAAACCAAAAAAAAAAGAGAAATCACAAGGCGGGTGCCTAAGGATTTTCATCATCAATCAACCTTTTTTTCCAACGGCGGTAACGCAATATGCCTTTTTCTTTTTCAAACCAGACACAAAACCAGAACACGAAACCAGTCTTATTTCCATGCCCTGAGGTGCTCCAGAAACAGGGTCAGTGCTATCGGAGTCCAGCTCTGTGGGTTGGCTCCAGTATTTGGCAATCCTGTCCGAAACATTTACAAACCAACAAACCTCCCTTTCCATGGCCTTGTACGTCTGAAACTCTTTCTCATTCTATGCCTTTTTCCCCCCTTTGAATCAGTGAATGAGAGTTTGGTGTCTTATTATCCTTGAAGACCATTGGCTTCAAGATTAAGGTTTATTTTGATCTGGAATCAGGTCTTTTATTCACAGTTTGGGCGAGACCTGGATCTGGGTTTGTAGCTATATTTGGTAGAAAATGCGTTAGCGCCGACCCCTTCGTATGCTAATAGTGTGCTGTCAGATATATTCATCGTTCTGTATGCATCTTTGTGTTTTTAAAACAAACTACAGTACACGATTCTGTGTGAGAGCCCCGAACGCAGATCTAAATGCACGCCATTGTTTCTAATGTTAGAATATGCACAATAAAAAAAACAAGTTATCATGTTTCGTGGTTTAGAAACTCTCAAAGACTCTCTACTTGTCCACTAAATGTACACAGTGTGTGTTAGGGTGCACACACACACACACATGAGCCGTGATGGCTTTTGTAGTCTATGCTTCTGTTGAAACTGTAAGAAGGGGGTCCGCAGTTGAAAGACAACCAACAAACATTCAACCCTTTTGTTAGAGGACTATAGATGTTGGAGAACTGAGAACAATGATCCAATCATCGCATCAAATGTCTGGGCTGGTCTCGGGTTTTAAATGGAAGGAATGAGGAAACAGAAATCGCACCGAAGGAGTAGAACCGCATAGAATCCAAAACGATTGCGGTCGAGTGAATTCGATGGAAAGCAATAGTACAGAACCAACTGGATGTTGGACTAAGGTTGGGCTGTAGGAGGATGAATCTGAACACATTCAGATGGTTGAGAAATAATCTAAATGGAAGAAGACGGGAACTAGAATGACACATGGGATGTTCCTACACTGAATACCGGTTGAAATCGGCTCTGAAAAGATACTTGGTACTGCAAAAAGTACCTGCACTACACTGTCACATTGTCATGATGCCTTACAGTTTGGCCTATATATATATATGTGTGTATATGTCTATATATATATATATATATATATGTATATGTATATGTGTGTATATGTCTATACAGTATATATATATATATGTGTGTGTGTATATGTGTATATATATGTATGTATACTGTATGTATGCATATATGTGTATATATATGTATATATGTATACTGTGCACTGTATACATATATGTATATGTATATATGTATACTGTGCACTGTATACATATGTATATGTATATATGTATACAGTGCACAGTATACATATGTATATGTATATATGTATACTGTGCACTGTATACTGTACATCTTCTTTGGTGCTCCTATGAAGAATGCAATGTAAAGAACAACCTAAACAATTCAGTGGTTCGACTTAAAATCACATCATGTAGAGATGTCAATATTTAATAAATATCCGTTTTGTGAGAAAGTATTTGTAGAAACTTTTACCACCACAGTTAAATAAATAAAAAAAGAAATGGGTGAGTCACAGGATTTTTTTCTTTGAGGGTAAAAAGGTTGAGGATGGAAGGCTATTTTTAACATAGTGACTACCAAGATGTCTCTAGATGCATAGATACCTGTTAGTCAGCTCTAAAACAGGAAGAAATGTACTGATTTGATGTCTGAAAGTGTTTTTCTATATACAAGGTTGTTACACTCTTCGCTGAATCCTCATTTTAGGTCGAACCAATGTATTGTTTTGGATTCCTTTTTACGTTTCACAGATTTTACAATTGTACTGTACTGTATTTTCTTTTGTTATTTTAAAATGGGGTCATCAGACCTGGGTCAAACAAGATGGCTTGAACCACTTCCTGTTTTCCTTCGTCAATACCTGTAGATCCATAAAAGTATCTCTGGCTCGAGCTAAAGTCTCTGGCAAAAATCTCTGGTTTTCCCTAATATAGTTTATTATTGAGATAAGCATAAGGACTTAAAACAATGTATACAAAATTAAAAAAAATGGAATATTTCGGAATATCTAAAAAGTCTAAAAACATATTTCAAACCTCATAGGTTTTAATAAATCAGTTGCATCTGAGATAATTAGTGTGTGATCATTGAGTGTCAAATGTCTCGCAATATGAGACATTCATGCTACATGATGATAGGATATCAATGAAGGACAATGACCAATCATAATACTGGATTATTGTTCATTCCCGCCAATGCCCTCAATGCTATGACCTAGGTGTGATGTAATGGGTACTGTACACGTTAATCTGATATCGCATTTGACCTCTCTCTCTCTCTCTCTCTCTACTCTTCTGCATTGCCAAACAAAAAACGTTTTTCTCTGTCCGTCTTGTGTGGTAGTAGCCAACTATTTCCAGGTCTTTCTCACTCTCTGTCTCTCTCACTCTCTGTCTCTCTCTCGCTCTCTAGGGTCAGAGTTTTGATTCGCTCGCACTTCATTCAGAAACTGATTTCAATACAGTTTCTCAATCCCCTTTGACACTCAAAATGTATGTTATAATTGTGTTGTTAATTAACATTAATGGTTGTTAAAGCTCATTAGTTGTTGAAGAGATCAAACACATCCAGTGTGTTTACTTTATTTACTACTATTTAATCAAGGATGGCCTACAGCTAAAGGTTCGGCTACGGACATTGGGGATTGAACCCAGAACCTTTTCGGGCTCCGATTTTGGACACCCCATATCCACTAACATGATCTTGCCCCTAGTACCAAAATGTGTTGTGATCTCTTCATTGATATAAGCGATTAACTTGCCAGAATATTTTACCTTATTTTGACCGAAGTGGATGCCAATTGAACCAACTCTGCCCGCCTCCTTATGAATGAAACTCTTCTCGTTATCTTTCCTGGGAGTATAGCTAAGCATTTTTAACTGGCTCAGTGTGTAGTGACGTGGTTCAAAACTATTTGATCAAGTGATTCTTGTGAAGCAGTCATTTAAATGTTTGTTTTAAAGAAAAAGAAAAAATACGTAAACAAAAAATCTCCTTCTTCTTCACTCAGATCATAATGTGTCTTGTATTTGATACCTGGAAAATGTAAGCACACGATCAAATAGGGCTTGTACATCAGAGTGCATCATGGGATATTTTGTTGCCGATACTCCATATTGAGTACATATCGACCACCATATTGAGAGGACTCAAGAGAGTTGTAGTACTGTAAAATCCTAAATCAACGTAAATATACCATGATCTAGGCTAATGAAAACTTTTTTTTGCCATATCTCCCATGAAAAACACAACGGCAGTTATAAACATAACAATGTCTCCCCCCTAATGACAAATCATTTCCTGATTAATTACTAAGCATTGACCAAATAAACTTGACTCCTACGATAATAACATTCCAATGTCCTATGCTTCCAAAATGGAGGTGGACTTTGGGATCTGACGTTGCGATGTACAAGCCCTATTGTCTGCAAGTCTAGTCACTGGTTTCTAAAATAGCTTTTTATATAACCAAAAAAAATCCTCCTGTCCTCTTGTTTATCAAAGATCTTTATCTTGAAAACTGTATATTAAAAATCCTAAATGTACATTTTCTCTTTTCCATTTTTCTTTGGTATCCACTTTGCTGTTGCCATGGATACCTTTTCCTTTTACAAGTACGCTCTAAACGCATATTGCTAAATTGTGCAATCACGGCGATTCCGAGTGCATTGTGCAAATAGAGCCCTGTTCAGCTTAAGGCATAAAATAGCTCAGCATTGGTCAGTTATACTCAATTGATGTAAAACAGTTAAAAAGGCACTTTGGCGGGCCTTTATATTTGCTGGGAGGCTTATATTGACAGAGATTTTATGAAATGTCTCAATGTAGCACTGTCCTAAAAAAAACCTTGATTTGATAATATGTCAGTGAAACTTTGGATGGTTCCAGATTCCCATAAGGCCGTTTGCGGTCATTATGCAGATGCTTTAATCCAAAGAGACTTGAAATGAATAGTGAACATACAGTTCATAAGGAAGCAGTTATATGGGTGAGGGTCCTACAGGTAAGCTGTGGACCTTGCGGTGCGAAACCAGTACCTTTCAGCTGGGTGTCTTTCTTAACTTCCCACAACCCTTACCCCCTCGAACCATTTAAAAAGGAGGAACCAAGGATGTTAACGTTGATGACACATTTCCAATGGACTGCATTCACAAAGCGCTTTTCTGACCTGTGGCCACTCAAGCCGTGTTACAATGAGCTCCTGACACCCTTACACACACAATCACACCATCATACCATCATACCACCGTGCAAGGCCACAGCCTGCTCGTCTGAGCATTCAGTGTTACTTTAGTGTGAGTGTGCGACAGCATGGGCTGTCGCACGCTCACATGTTGTGTTCCTCTTCCGGATAACCGAGGCTACCTTTCGAGTCATTCATCAACAACACTAGTCGCTGCGTTTGCCGTGCTCTGTGTAGGGACGTGCACGTCGGTATGCAGTGCTCTCTGACACGCCCTGCAGCCTCCCTTTCTCCATCCACCCTTGGAGTGCTGCTCTACAGGGGAGAGGGATAGAGCGTCCCAGTTTTGACTCGTCGTAACCGAGTTAACTGCGGTGTCAGAACGTTAAGATGCCAGGTTTGATTCCCCCACTGCGTTCACTTTGTTTTTGTTGTGTGTACTTTGTCTGTCTGTCTGTCTGTCTGTCTGAAGCTGTATGTCTGTATCCATTTATAGCTGTCAGTTTGTCTATTTATAGCTGCCTATCTATCTATTACTGTCGGTCTGTCTGAATATCTATATGCAGCTCTCTGTCTCTGTCCCGTATCTCGACATGCAGTATACCGTCTGTTTGTCTGGCTGTCAGCCTGCACGTATCTATCTGTCTGTCAGTCTATCTAGCTGTCTGTCTGTCTGTCTGTGTATCTGTCTATCTATCTCATGGTGCTGTGTCTCCAGAGAGAAGGAGAGGAGCATGATGGTGAGTGGTGCTGAGTGGGCAGTGTGAGGAAGACACAGCAAAGAGGATTTGGAGCATCTTCTATCGTCTATTTATGTCTGGCGGAGCTCGAGAGTCGACACGGCGGAAACATAACTTCGGCGGTTGCCTTAATAGGAGAGCATGCCACTCACACTTCCTGCGCAGCGGGAAGTGTGAGGGGGTGTAAGAGTTGGAGGATTGGGAACAACGGGACGACGACTCAGGTTCAGGGAACCTTGCGTGGAAGTCTTCCTCTGGCAGTTCCACCATTTGGGATCACTGCAAAGCCGCGTCAAAGTGACACTGTCTACTGAGGACGAGGGTGGCAAAACAAAATATATGTAAAGTCCCACCGTCACACACGAGAGGGAACTCCTGTGTGACTGGGTTTTATATATATATGCTTCATATATTCTCCAGACTACATCGAAGACCTATTGTACCGAGCTCTGAGCTCTTTTGTATGCTACAGGGCTATCTTTACACGCATCTTGCAGATAGCAGATGAAGGAGCGTTGAGTTCAATAATGAAAAGACCGATGACAAAAGAAGCGGGGGTTGTTCCTCATTGTCATTGTGCACGACTTTGATCAGCTGTGTCTGCTGTGTCTGGACTGATTGAATGGGGGCGTTGCTGTGTGTGTGTGTGTGTGTGTGTGTGTGTGCGTGCGTGTGTGTGTGTGTGTGTTTGTGCGGCTGTGTGTCTAGGTGTGTGTGTGTATGTGTGTGTGGTGGGTGTGTGTTTGTAGAAGAATGTGTGTTTGTGTGGTTTTGTGTCTTTGTGTGTGTACGTCTGTGTGGTGGGTGTGTGTTTGTATAAAAATGTGTGTGTGTAGCTGACGGGAGATGTGTCACTCATCTCAGGGATTCCTCCAAAATCACTTGGCCTCCCGCCAGCACTCAATCATCTTCAATCTGCCTCAATCACAAATGCACTTGCTAATTCTCCTGTGGATTGTGTGTGTGTGTGTATGTGTGTGTGTGTGTGTGTGTGTGTGTGTGTGTGTGTGTGTGTGTGTGTGTGTGTGCGTGTGCCTGTTGAGTGATGTGCGAGGGTATAGGTTAACACACACAATGCAACAATATATTTGTCCATCTTTTTGAAAACGCTTCGTTTTTCATACCATATTCTTTCTCAATATATTGTTTTTCTGAGTTCTGTTTTGATAGAAGATCACTTTAATTTTTCACGTGATGAAAGTCCATCTAACGTTGTCTCTGTTTCATCATCCCAAACTGTCCCAGCTTCATCGTCACAAAGTATCTGATGCGTTCTTTTAAGTTTGTTTGTTTGAGTCTTCAGCCGTATTATCAAGTTGACATGAGCTCGCAGAAACAGAAATTGTTCTGTTTTCTAGGGGCAGCGCCGAATAAGTATCAAACACTTTATTTTTAGCTCTGCTCTTCGAGTCTTTTACTAGCAAAGTTACTGTAGCGCCAAAGGACAAAATACAAAGCACAAAAAACTTGATTTAGTAGAGTTAAATCAGAATACTTCTACTGTTGACTGTCATGGGATGACTCATTCGGTGAACATTACACTGAAAAACATTGTTTATTTTGGGATGTGGTGGTATGAATCCTAGCCGTACTTATTCCTGGCTCCGTATGGAATTGAAACGTATTCAATGGGTCATGTCTTCATGTTCTGGTGTTCTATTTGCCCACACTTGCACACACACACACACACACACACACACACACACACACACACACACACACACACACACATCATATGCACACACACACACACACATGCACATCATCTGCCCACACACATGCACACACGTCATATGCACACACACAAATTGACTAACAAATGTGACATACCCATACACAAACACAATGTATATTTTTTAGGGCAATACTAAGCCATGTTATTTCCAAAAAACATTAAGGGCGGTGTTTTATAGAGGTGATCTTTGTAGATATTCTATAAAACTTCCAGATCTCCAAGCATGTCCTTCTCACTGTTTGTGCCTTCAATGTCTCTCTCTCTCTCTCTCTCTCTCTCTCTCTCTCTCTCTCTCTCTCTCTCTCTCTCTCTCTCTCTCTCTCTCTCTCTCTTCTCCCTGTGGTGCTCTCATACATTTTAATGGCCGCCGTTTAAAACATTCAAACGTGTCCAGTCGCGCGGTCTGCATAATGCATAATTCAGACAAACCGTTGTAAGTAAACTGCCATTCGGAACGACGGTAGAAGAGAAGAGTGTTCACTCTGAAATAGTCTAATTTAACCATCAGCGTCTCCATCGATATTCGAGTCATTTATTCTCCTTGGAACAGTAACGGAAATCCTTTGAATATGAATCCCGTTCGGCACAAAACAATTTTAAGGGAGTAATTAAGTATTAAGTATTTAAATGAGGAGGTCAAAATGGAGGACTTTGGAAACAGCACTGATGAGATAAGTGTACTGTAGATTACACTTGAGTTGCTATTTTTGCATTGCATTGATTTAAACGTTGTCTTTGAATAAACAGTATACAGGATATATTTGTTTCCTTGAACGCAGCTGTGGCGTGTAACACTTTATACATTTTCGAAGAGATGTTCGTCTGACCTTGAAACAAGGTTCGTCTCACTTCTCTCCCAATTTGTTTTGCATTCATCTCCTCACCCTCCACAGATGCTTTCTTTTTTATTCTGATTCTTCGACACAAAGCACACACAAACAGTACACACACACTGACACATCCACAAGTACACAGGCAAACACACACACACACACACACACACACACACACACACACACACACACACACACACACGCTCAGACACAAACACAAGTACACAGGCAGCCACACACACAAACAGACACACTGACACAGACACCCCCACACGCATGCCCCAGCATCCATCAAATCCACGCCACATCACTGGCTTATGTTTATTTATAAGATGGTGCCTGTCAAAATGTAGCGCTTTGGGTTGAAGCGTCAACCCCATGTCCATTAACCATCCTGTGGCCCCTTTCAGTCATGCGGACATCGTTTAACATGGGTGAGAGGAAGGCCGACACCCCGATCCCTCTGCTCATCCAATCAATGGGCTTGTCTCCTTTTGCTCGGCCAATCCCAGACTATCAATTTGTCTTTTCACTGTTGAAATGAACCGGAAAATACGCCTGAATAAACATCGATGCTCTGCCTCTTTAAAGTGTGTTATTTGGCATTTAAACACACTTGCGGTGCGTTGAATGTGTGTGTTGTATTTCAGTTTGCTAACTCCTCTTGGGAGGGCTTTGTCTTCGCAAACCATTTAATGCCAAAGCTGTACACGTTTCACACAGTATATCCGCAGCTACGTCGGACGTGATTCTGTTTCTTCAGACGTCGGCGTGTGATTGATGAGACGTTAGCCCAAGTTGAAATGAGCAAGGAGACTAAAACCTGACGTGTACGTGCTTCTTTCTGCAACCTAGTCCAAGGCCTGGTTAAAAGAAAGGGGGAAAACATCCCATTGTGTTCTGTCATGTAGTCTGTGTGGAATGCAGAGTCTCGAACCTTGGAGGAGAAGGGGGTGGTGGCGAGGAGAAAATAGAGGGATTGGAGGGAGGGGGGGGTATAATATTTTATTATTTCAAGCTTTTGTCTGTGCTGTCATTCATTTAGGTCACTGGGGGAGCGGAACGCTTGCCTGAGCCTTGCGACGTCGCGTCTGCTCACCGAAGAGCCTCCACTTCCACGTGTGTGTGTGTGTGTGTGTGTGTGTGTGTGTGTGTGTGTGTGTGTGTGTGTGTGTGTGTGTGTGTGTGTGTGTGTGTGTGTGTGTGTGTGTGTGTGTGTGTGTGTGTGTGTGTGTGTGTGTGTGTGTGTGTGTGTGTGTGTGTGTGTCATACTGACTGAACACACACAACGCACAAATGCAGTCATATTGTGGATAGTATACAGGATAGTCTGCTCAGTGGTTGTCGGGTGTTTGACTCCCAGCCGAAAGGGTCTGGCTTTGAACCCCACTGTCTGAGTTCTACCTGTAGGTATCCTCGAGCAAAATACCATTACCCCTACTTGCTCCTTAATGACATATATCTAAACAAAAAGTCACTGTAAATCCCTTTGGATAAATAATGTTTCTGAAAAATAAGTCGATACTAATGCTGAATGAATTTAACTATTTTGTGTTCATACAGGCCTAGAGGGTGGTTTTGTTTAAAGTTGTGTTCAAAGGAATGTACCTGATTATGCTCAAGCGAATAGTAGCAAGCCCGGTAGTAGTTACATTACTACCAGGAATTATATATTTCAAACAGGAATCACATGACTTCACACTGTGGAGTGTGTGTGGATGATGGCTGGTTGAAGCAGCCTCACCTGGCCTGAGTCAGACTGATTGGAGTCTGGAGCTGGGTGAGGCTGCACACCTGTTGTGCATTGAGCAATCAATGTGCACAGGTTAGACCAGCCATCTCCACACGCACTTACACAAACATTTATAATAATAATTATGCCACACAAAGGTTATAATTCAGTATTTGTATTAATATAGTATTAATTCATATAATTTGTTTTTATGACCACATTCTGGAAAGATCTGTAATCTTATTTCTTAGACTACAATCTTACTTTCTTATTTCGAAGGACCTCCTGGAGTTACATGATATGTACCGCAATGCTTTCTGGGAAAATTCTAGGAAACATCTGGGTAAGTGTATTTATCTTGTATAATGTTAACAGTGACCATTGACATTGAAAAGTGTGTGCGTGCGTTTTATTTTTCTCGCACGCATCATTTGGCATACACACACACACACACACAGACACCTGATTCATAACACTGCAGGACGTTTTACTCCTGTGCCTCTGTGTCTCTCAAAAGTGATTGCTTCTACTCTCCTCAAACTCAATATAAACACATATCCCCTATTGGCTTTGCTGAAGCTTAGTCACTGGTTTTTATTGGCAATACCACTTGTCATTATACCTTGTGTATATATAAATCATTTTCAACGCTCCATTTTCCTATTGGAAATGGGCCACTAAGGACACTGTTGGTGTCCATAAAAAGTGACAAAATAAATTACTTGAAAAAGGCAAAGGATGTCTTGTCACGCTTTTATTTTGAATGTTTCTACTTGTTTTACCTCAGAACGGTTACACCTGAACCTGCTCTGAACCAGGCAGATGGGCACAACATTAGGTAATACCGCAGGGGCCTGTTCTACTTTGAAAGCATGAGGTAAGTACTCTTGCAATTGCCAAATTAAATCCTAAAATAACGTGTGTGTATATATATATATATATATATATATATATATATAGTAGTCATGGGTGTTTGGACTAGCTGAGAGGTTCTGGGTTCGATCCCCCACTGTCCACGGCCTTACCTGTAGGCATCCCCTAGCAAGGTACTCTGACAACCCCCTTCCTGCTCCTTAATGACATGTCTCTGGGTTCACTGTAATGTATGTCGCTTTGGAGAAAGGCTTCTGATAAATGACCACAGTGAAAATGTCAAACAAGTGAAAGACAAAGCTTGTATTGACCTTCCATCAAACCAAGAACATGAGTCATTGACAGCCACTGACAAACCAGAAGTGCACAGATGCATAAGTAGTGTGTGGGTGACAACTTAGTCACTGTTTTTGCATCAAAAATCATTTTCCCTCAGTAATTTGCCTGAAGACTTTTTTTCACACAAATCATATTTATGCATGTGCATGCATGCATGTTTAGTGGAGGTGACTGAGGGAGATGTGACAAGTAGAAGGATTGTAAGGGGAGAGAGTGAAGTGTTTTTTTATTTTTTTATTGAAGTCCAATATTCATCCATCATTCACCACCGTAAACACACACACACACTTCTGTTCTTCCTCTCACCCTCCCTCACTACACGATCTTGATCCGTTCATTTTAGGCAAACCATCACTCCATTCATTCGTTCATCCCTCCATTCCTTCTCCTCTGCTTTCCTCTTTCCCATCCATCACTTGATTCTTAACTTTCTTGATCTGTCCATCTTGGGGCTAGAAGCGGGGCTCCACTTTAATCTTTTAGTCTCCTCATCCCTTCTCCCCCCTCTTCTGCTCTCTCTCTCTCCCTCACTTTCCTCCCTCACTTCTTCGCCTTCCTGATCCCTCCATCTCTCAGCCCAGCCGTCAGTTACATTCATTTCTCATCATCCTCTGTTTCCTCTCCTCCCGCCCACTCCTTCCCTCATCTCTGTTAATTATCCTATGGCGAGGTTTTAATTACAGCGAGAGGCGGAGCCGCACACCGGGCCCCCTCCTCCCCCCCCCCCCCCCCCCCCCCCCCCCCTTTCCGGCTTAATTGAAAATCCAATTAGTTTGCCCTGGATGTGGGCGCATCCGTGGGGAACGTAGTAGATCTGCTGACTATCAAATCCGATTTTCATCAAGATGCTCCAATGTGTTGCATTGGGTGTCTTGGCTGATGGACTATCGAGGCTTTTTAAATTCAATTCAACGAAATTAGAAAGCGTAAATACCAACAAAGCTGGCTCATTGCTATTCTGTCTAATTGTCCCCAGTAATCCATCCGTGGCCTGCGTTGTGGCTGCATACTGCTGCAACCATGAGACATAAACAAACACGAGTACAACCGCAGAATCTCCATGGCATCTCGCTCAGCCGTTTCCTTGGAGATTACCATAGCGATGCTGCATTCAGCCAATAGAGAGGCTTTTGGGTTTTTGGAAGGGAGAATGTGTTTCGGGATAAAGAAACATGCACAATTGAATGTATAATTAGTAGGCACAGGAAAAATAGACCCATGCGCATTGTACAGACACACACACATCTACACATGCACGTACGCGCGCACACACATACAGTCAACACTGTACAGGCAGATGGAGATGTGCACAATATTAATTTGTGGATCCCGCCTGGATGAATATAAGCAGGGCCATTTCCAGCCTCTAGCTGCAGATTGTTTTCAGCATGTCAGCCTCTATCTAGAGTCTGTGTTCAGCATGTCCAGCCTCTATCTAGAGTCTGTATTCAGCATGTCCAGCCTCTATCTAGAGTCTGTATTCAGCATGTCTAGCCTCTATCTAGAGTCTGCGTTCAGCATGTCTAGCCTCTATCTAGAGTCTGTGATCAGCATGTCTAGCCTCTATCTAGAGTCTGTATTCAGTAAGTCCAGCCTCTATCTAGAGTCTGTATTCAGCATGTCTGGCCTCTATCTAGAGTCTGTATTCAGCATGTCCGGCCTCTATCTAGAGTCTGTGTAGCGCATGTCTGGCCTCTATCTAGAGTCTGTATTCAGTATGTCCAGCCTCTATCTAGAGTCTGTGATCAGCATGTCTAGCCTCTATCTAGAGTCTGTATTCAGTATGTCCAGCCTCTATCTAGAGTCTGTGTAGAGCATGTCTGGTCTCTATCTAGAGTCTGTGTAGCGCATGTCTGGCCTCTATCTAGAGTCTGTGTAGAGCATGTCCGGCCTCTATCTAGAGTCTGTATTCAGCATGTCCGGCCTCTATCTAGAGTCTGTATTCAGCATGTCCGGCCTCTATCTAGAGTCTGTATTCAGCATGTCTGGCCTCTATCTAGAGTCTGTATTCAGCATGTCTGGCCTCTATCTAGAGTCTGTATTCAGCATGTCTGGCCTCTATCTAGAGTCTGTATTCAGCATGTCTGGCCTCTATCTAGAGTCTGTGTTGAGCATGTCTGGCCTCTATGTGCAGACTGAGGAGGATAATAGGGCAGCATCATATCCTGATAAGCTCTCATTGATTGGTTTCAGAGCTGCTGAAAAGACATATTGATGTCTTGCGCGCTCTCTCTCTCTCTTTCTCACACAAACGCACACACAGGAGGAGAGACAGGCTGACGGAAGAAGTAAAGGTCAAGAGTGGATCAGGTGTGTGTAAGAGTGAGATAGGACCACGCTACAGAAAAAAAAGCTTTCCTTCTCAGCCAAATTATTCCATGGATACTGACAACCAACAAATATTGCTAATGCACAACATTATTGCTTTCAGCGTCACATTTAACTACATTGCTACAGGCGTCGCTGATGCTCGTTGTTTTCTGTCCTTTTTTTAAATGTGGTTCTGTAAATGTAACTTCAATTCCATTTCCATTTTCTTCAATAAAAAATATCTGAATGGGATTTTAAGTAGGTTACCTGTAGGTCTACACCTGGAGAGTAATACAACAAAACACACCAAAAAATATAGTGTATATATTTGCATGCATGTATGTATGTCTGTATGTACATGTATATGTGTATATATTTATACTGCTTTGATGAATACTCGATTCTGATTGGTCAATTAGGGCTATGACTAACGGAACGTTGCTATGGACGCTGTTACGTCCGAACAGACTATTTTTTATTAGCGGAGGCCATGAAATCATTTTTAAAACAACACAATTTTTGTTGTTGTTATAGTTTGTGTCAAATGGTGGATTTCTTTAGTAAGCAGCCACGTAATAAGCGGGATAATGTATCATGAGGAGCCGCTTCAGGGTGATTCAAGACCGGCCATGTATCACCCTGCAGGGGGGTTTATTACGCGAAAATGACCGGCTCACTGCACATTATCCCTTACATAAATAACAGATATGTATCAAATATAGAGAAACATTGAAGCAGATGATGAAACCATCATTGCCAATAATAATAATAAAAACACGGCCAAAAAATCCTGTATGTCCCTCATTATTCCTCCACACGCTCCAAAAGCCATACGAGCCTCGGAAATATGGGCAGAGTTGCTCTGGAAACACAAGTGCGTCTCAGCGGTAACCGAGGCGGGAGGATGATCGCTGTAGAGCCAGGCAACACTTGCGGTGCGATCGGCGGGAGCCAGCGATATTAATTGCACCGACCCCCGCCAGGGCCAAGGATGGCATTCCGTTCCGTCTCTTCCGCGCCTCCGCCGCCTTATTTCTCGGGACACGGAGCTGTCGGGTGGATCTAAACAAGATTCATGTCTGATTTCAAACATGGTTTCTTTTTGTGTTACCGTCAACTGATATTATTATTTTGTTTCGAACGTTGCAATGGATAGATTTTACCTTCACATTGGAGGGGGAAAATGTTTTCTGTATAAGCCTGCTGTGCCCACATGAAGGGGGGGGGGGGGGGGGGATACAGACAGTGGGCGAGACAGAGGGAAGGAGAGACTGAGAGAGAAGATGAGAGAGAGAGAGAGGCAGGGAAAGCAAGAGTGAGACAGACAGTGGGAGAGACAGAGAGAATGGAAGTGAGAGAGAGACTCAGAGTGTGAGAGAGAGAGAGAGGGTCCCCATCTGTTGCTATAGCATCGCGGCATGATTGTTCAAGCTGTGACAGACATGGCCCTCCTGTGGGGGGAGGTGGGGGGGGGGGGAGGAGAGAAAGGTAGCAGCTGATGAAGAAGCAAACTGTGTTGACGTGCCGGGGGAGGTGAGGGGTGTGGGGGGGGGGGGGGGGGGGGGGTGGGTATGATGACTGGGCTGAGGGAGGGGGCGGGAGGGGAGGGGGATTACAGTGGTAGCAGCGACCAATGAAATGTTGGTTGCTATGATAACGGTTTTCCACATTTTGCCTTTCTGCTGTGTTCGTACAACAGCAGTACAATGCACCCCCCATTCCTGCAGTCTTGTACAGTAAATAGCTGTGTTCTTATCTTGCATCTTATCTTACATGAATACTGACGTACTTAATGTGAGTATGGTATAGTGTGGTAGCTGGTGTCGCAAACAATATAGTAGAAGACGGTACACAGTATACAGTATACTAGCATACAGCATAGTAACACGCATAGCATCCAGCAAAGCTTAGGATACAGTGTAGTAGAAACATATAGGGTCATAGCATACGTATTTAGCATACAGCATATTAGCATACGGTCGTGCGGCATACATAATGGCAGCGAGCTAGCGGGAAGTGGGCCATAGTAGATCAGACCCAGTTAGCTTGGGTCTGAGGTCATCGCTGTAACCACTGTAATGTGCATTTAGGTCTGAATGTAGTTCTTTTAGTCTTTACGTCTTCGCAAATCTGAAGTCAAAGTGGTCCGAAGGCTGAGGTCGAAGTGTTTCTGCGACATGACGGGGCCTGACGTGAGGAGCGAGTGACGACCAGCGACGCTGTCCCGTCCTCACCTTGCGGGGGCCCCTCACGCTGTGAGTCTGAGTCAAAGAGTCGGCTGCGTGAGGCCTCCCGTCAAACCCATGCATGCTTTAGTGTATAGGGAGCGGATCTGATCCTAGAGAGAGGGGGGTGTGTGTGTGTGTGTGTGTGTGTGTGTGTGTGTGTGTGTGTGTGTGTGTGTGTGTGTGTGTGTGTGTGTGTGTGTCAAAAACGTCTCGCACTCATTTTCTTTGGGACATGTCCCAGAGTTCTTAGCTGTGTCCTTGCTGTGCTGTGCGGTATTGTCTAATGTGTCAGGCGATACAGAGCACAACATGTATCACCACCACGGGCCTTCGATTCAATTTGGAAAAGTGCTTTTCAATCCACTTAAATACACACGGATGCTTCATAAACCGCTCTTGGAGCGATTTCCACGGGCACTTGGGCCGGGCTTTTTTGCCAGCAGGTTGCCATCCACAAGCAATATTTTTAAGAGGGTGATTGAGAGGCAGCCTGCCTCTGCTCCCTTGTTAGAGGCTTGACTTGACTTTTTATAATAAAAAGTGTGGCTTTGTTTTCTTGTACTTTGATCCGCCTCACTCCTCTATTGATTTAGAGTGTCTGGCACCAAACGATGGAATCTATGCAAAAGGGCTGAGAAAGTGGGCTCCCAGACTAATTATTCACCCTTATTGCGTTTGAATCAAAGAGAAATCCTCGGTTGCCTCTCATCCCAGTATACTGTCTCCCTCTACTGATTACAACTTTTTTGAAATGTGTCAAATGACACAATGTATATGCATATATAGTAATATATGCACATAAATGTTTAAAAAAAAGGTTGTATAATACACAAATTACTTTTTATTTAAAATGTGTGTCCTATGTGTAAACTTAGTAAAAAAACGAACCTGTGTGTATAACTGTAGAACACATTTTCTTCACTTTATCTTCCCAAATGAGTGGAAAGAAAACCAAAACAAAGCAGAATTATCCTATAATGGACTTCCCTCAAAATATTGACCATGTTATTTTAAGTGCTCCATACAACCAAGATTGCTTTGCTCTGAAAGCAACAAAATGTTCTTATGGCACGTATGCTTATAGATGTACAATAAGGCTGTTGTTTTCATTCAGTTCCTTCGCAAAACCACAAAATAAAGAAGTTTCCACTGTTATTAACATGCAGTCCCAACTCAGCCATTAAGGCCTGCATATAGCAGAAGGTCTTACTCCGCAAAGAGGAAGTCACTTTGTATTTATGTATTGCAGACAGGCACGCGTAGTCTAGCACACACCATTTAAATTCACGCTTAGAGAACCATTAGCTCTTTAATATTTGACTAGGAGGCCTAACTCTCTGACCATTTTGGATATTTTTGAGCTATTACATTGTGTCTGTTAATTAGTATCTAATTGTATTGATTTCAATATCATGAAATGAATCAACATTTACAAAGGATTAGGATAAAAAATACACAAACAAATTTGCAACTGTCATCAAATCTAAAATTATATTTACACAAAACAAACATTTAAATGATCCCGGCATTTTAAACGCTGCCCGTTTGCAAGCAAGGATCATATACACATTGTGTGTTGCCTGAATAGGCTGCCCATAAATGCGAGCCTCCATTAACATTGTATGTTATGTGAGCGAGTTAAGGGGATTATTGGAGTTGTGATGAGAAGACAACACTGGAAGAAATCCCTTCTCTTTCTCACCTCCTACTCCTCATCCATATCCATCTAATACGCACACGTACACGCACACACACACACTCAAAGGCTTTCCCATGGCACAAATGTCAGCTGGTTTTTCCACAGTCTCTCCTCCTAAAATGTCAGTGACTTGAACAAAGGCAGCAGCCATGACACCTATGTGCGTGTCTGTGTGTATACCAGCTAAACACGCTGTTTTGTAGCATTGTCACATCAAACTTGCCTGCCAAGGATAACAACGAACGTTTCAGGAAAACTCTGTGCTCAGAATATATTTGTCCATTATATAGCATTGACATGTTATGGCTTATGCATCTAGGTATATTGTGAATAAAAAAAAGTACAAAAATAGATGGGTATGGGTGACAATATGCCTTGTAACACGTATGCCAGCTTAGGTAGAACGATGAGGATATCGTTCTCACCTTATAGTTAGCTCTGGAGTTTAGCTGTGACAATGTTTGATCATTTACATTTAGGGCATTTAGCAGACGCTTTTATCCAAAGCGACTTACAATAAGTACATTTGTCCGGTGATAATATGTCACTATGACATGCTATAAATAGTTGGATGTGGTCGTGGTTTGGGTGTTTGACTCCGAGCCGAAAGGTTCTCGGTTCCAACTCCAATGTCGCGGTCTGACCTGCTGGCCCCCTTGAGTAAAGACGCCCTGACCCCATATCTGCTGCTGAATGACCTGTACCTTTTGGATAGACGTGTGAGCTAAATTACTACACGGTACTGGAATCTGGACACATGACAAAATATTAGCGAAACGTAAATGTGTATTTAAGTCATCCTCTTCGATTCGACGTCCATTTAATGAGAGGTCACAACGAAAACATAAAACTTGTGTTCTCCCTTTGTCCTCGACGGTCTCAACTGAAACATGCTATTTATCTCTCTCTCTCTATTCCATGATTGATGGTTTCCACGGTTACTCTGATGAATGGCTATTTTTACTCTGAGCAGTCTTTCGTGCCATGGATCTGGTTGATTGAAAATGTGTTGTGACACCTCTCTGATCTTTCATATTTGGCTGCCCATACTCTCATACTAAATCGTTTGACCTGTTCTGTCCTGCATTTGTGTCTCCGTTGACTATTCTAAAATATTCCTCCCTGCGGTGACTCCGTGGCTTCAGCCCGTTGGTGAGTGGTCAATATCAAATGGCCTGCATTTACATTTTGCGCTTTTGTGACCTGTGGCCACTCACAGCGCTTTACAATTTGTGCCTCCCATTCACCCATTCATGCAACCATTCGCACACCGACGGCGGTGTCAACCACGCAAGGTGACAGCCAGCTGGCCGGGAGCAGTTAGGGTTAGGTGTCTTGCTCAGGGGCCACCTCGACACTTTGCTTGGAGGTGCCAGCGATCGAACTGACTGGCTAGTTCCCTAACCACATAGCCAATTCCCCATGTAGCACCCAAGGATTTGATTCCTATCTTACGTCATTGCTGCTCTCCTTCACCCCCATCTTCCTGCCAGTCTTAACTGTCCCTGTCCATAAAAATAAATCCCTTGTGCATACGTCCTTGAGACACGCATGTCAGGTTTTTAAAGTCCTGATGACTTGTGAATTTGATTGGTTTACGCTGCTCGAATTGCAGGCATATGCGGCTCGTCACTGGATGATGCAACCAACAGAATGATGGGGTTCATCAGGGCCAATGAATCGGCAGTAGGTTTGAATCCCTTTGGTCGTCACAGCAACGGCAGGATCTCAGACCTGGCTGTTTTTGATGGCTTTTTATTTTTATGGCCAATTAAATGCTTTTTAATGTCCACACAGCCAGCTGATCTGATTATAGGATGGCTTTTTTTTGTATATTTTTAAGGAGCACTGACGGAAAATGCATGCTCACACAGCAAATCAAAAAGGTGCAGAGTGGGCCTTCTCCAAACGGTTCACAGGAGCGCGTGAGCGAGAGGGAAATCAGCTGAAGAGAGCTCCGCAGGGACTTCAAAAGTCAGAAGCCAAACGTTCATACCCACACTCTCTCTGTTATTATTCATCGGAGCAAAGCTCCTGTTTTTGCATTACAAAGTAAGTTGTCTTAAGCTATCTTTAAAAGGGAGTTCAATTAAAGGAAATCGTTTTTATTCCAATAGCATCGGGCTCCATTGCGTCCTTTCAAATGCATAATTACTGGCCTTTATGTGGTGGGCAGTAGGAAGGTATAAGCTGCCTTGTTTATGAGTTTCTACACCCCCGCATCTTCAAGCCATGGGCCCCATAGTGGATGGGGGGAGTTAGGGTGTGTGTTCTTCTTATAGATTTTATTTATCTAAACAGTGGCAGGTTCCTTTAACACCTTCCGGTGTTTCCCTTGGCCTTTGAATGGATCACACACACACACACACACACACACACACACACACACACACACACACACACACACACACACACACACACACACACACACACACACACACACACACACACACACACACACACAGTCTCTCTCACTCAAGTCAGTGTCTTGCCACTCTTTTCATCCATCTTTCTGCCCTGCATTATCATTCCTCTCGCTCTCTCTCCCTCTCTTCCCCTTCTGCCGATCGCTCACACCCTCTGGGAGCTCCCTTATCTCCTCCATCCTCTTCCCCGCCTCTTCCTCCTCCACCCCAGCTGTTGCAACTAACGAATAAGAAGACCACCACCTCTCCCACCATCGCCTCCACACCCCAACACCACCCTCACCCCACCTCCACCCCCTCCATACCTTCCCCATCCCCTCCACATCCACCACCACCACCACCCTCACCCCACCTCCATCCCCACCAACCCCTCAATACCTTCACCATCACCTCCACATCCACCCACCACCACTGCAATCTATAACACTGCATCATTCATATTACTGTCGTCATAATGGAGTCATTCGACCCCAACCTGCCCTGCAGATAGAGTATGAAATGGATGGACTGGATTAATGAACAGCTGGTTATGTGAATTACATCAGGGCTCTGGGCTGAACCGCTATGGATCGAACCGACAGAGCTTCCACCGGCGTCGACGCAATTGGATTAAAGACCCGGAGCGACGATATGGATCGCTAATGCCTTTTATCGGCGAAGCCATGAACTGAACGCAGCCGTCGTAGCGTGTGAATAAGAAGTTAAAGCCTCATTTAGGTGTTTCTTTCCAGTTTATTAGTCATATGAACAGAGGAATGCATTAAAGGAAATCAAATGCTTGTATACCAGGCATCCGGAACTTTGCAACATAACAATTACAATATGTGTATACAGATAAGTTAAGGAAAACAAAGTCATGAATAAGAGAATAAAATCGGAATTTTGGTGTTACAAACACCAAAAAGGTGCATCTAGTGTGCAATGTAGTAGTAGTTCTGGATTTTGCTACACAGAATGATAATATCTTTACGCTGCTACATCCACACATCGCCACGTACATGTCTGCAGTTTCCAAACTCTTAGTTGCGTGAAAGGACATCTGTTGCTTTGAATCACTGAGTGCAAGGTTACCTGGTTGCTCTCATACAATGTGCATTTAAGGCACGGATTTCCACAAGGTGTGTGTGTGTGTGTGTGTGTGTGTGTGTGTGTGTGTGTGTGTGTGTGTGTGTGTGTGTGTGTGTGTGTGTGTGTGTGTGTGTGTGTGTGTGTGTGTGTGTGTGTGTGTGTGTGTGTGTGTGTGTGTGTGTGTGTGTGTGTGTGTGTGAGAGAGTGAGAGAAAGTGGGAGATAGAGAGAGGGCTGTCTCCCTGTAGGCCTTGCCCCAAAAAAAGTCCGTATTGTCAGGAGAAGAGCAGTAAGTAGAGACAGTGAACCATGAAGTAACACACATTCACACAAATTAATATGAACTATGCACCACACACAGATGCCTAAACACACACACTTTTGCACACACTTTCCCTCTGGCACACATATACACATTCATAATGAATTGCAGAGGATGCCGCTGAATGCTGATACAACAACTTGGAAGAATAGTGAGTAGTTGCATTTGCATAATTTACATGTATGCAAACACTAAAATCATTTCATATCTTCCTCTCCCTCGTTCTCTGGGAGAGAGGGAAAAGTTGAGACCTGATTGCCTCGAACAAACTTTGGGTTCCATTAAACCCAATCATGAACTGCAATAATGTTTCAAAATACAGCATTTCTCTGCTTACAACAACATGTCATCGTTTCCTACTGGGGATTCCTAAGATATAACCGACGATTCTCCGTGCTTCGCTGACAGAAATGACATGGAAAAGTGTTATTTTAAAAAACAAACAAATTGGCAGGCCAAGGTGCACCGTTTAATCAAACTTAACACAAGCCTGACGCCAAACGGGTCTTATTGGCTCAAAGCGACGTTCGCTGGTGCGTTGTTCTCTGCGACCCCGGGTGCTTCTCCTCTTTCGGTTCAGTGACTGCCACGTTCCAACAGAGAATACAGGTGATTAAGAACACCTGCGGCTTACTCACCTGTCTTCTAGTCATATGCCTAGAGCCACGGCCCTTCCCCTCGCTCTGATAGACGCCGCGAAAGTGCTTGTTTGGAAGGCAAGAACTGAGGTTGGTCTTGGAGCGACACTGCAATCAGAGAGTCGTCGAGCTCAGCTACTGAATGAAGTGTGAATGAGCATAATCGTTGACATGCTCACAAGATGGTAGGAAGAGAGAGAGATGGAGGGAGTGATGAAGACCAAGAGGGGGGTGGAGAGAGAGCCATGGATCTGGAGAGCTAAAGAGAAATAAAAAGGGAGAGGGAGCGATAGAGCGATAAAGATAAGGGAGAGAGAGCGAGAGCGAGCAAGAGAGAAAACAAGGACCGCAGTGAAGTATTTGGGTGTAGGAGGAAGAAGACAGAGGAGAAAGTGGGAGCGATCGCGGTGAACCAGTTTGATGGCATCAGCGCTAAAAATGATGCAGTGTTTGGATGTCTGACCTTTTTCTCAGGTTTACGTCATATATATCTTTGCCATAGGCTTCTGCTTAGCAGCAATGCAGCACAAACCTCAGCTAAAAACATTTACAGGCCTTTATCACAGCGGTGTAATAGCAGGGGGGGGGAGGGGGACGCAGGTGGATCTCATGATGTTAATTATGGGCACTGGCATGTCTAGACCCATGATTACATGCTACATCTGTTTTTGTCCCTGCGATTACACCTCTGTAATTAAGGCCTATTGGTGCTGTCCAGCACAATTAGTAGAGCATTTACCAAAGGCCTGATAGTCATCCATTAGGCCTTGGCTGTTTCCATGAACTCGTGTCTCTTTTGGACATGGAGGACGTTCAGCCATGCGCCGATGTTGTCATGGACGCTTTGGATAACAAGACTCCACTAAATGGCGAGTGTTTATCAACTTTGCATTGGGTTATTTCAGAAATCCATACGTGATCATTCCGATTCTTTTTCTTTTGTCATCGAGAGCGTGGTGGTGGTGGTTGAGGGTGGTTGGGGGTTGGGGGGGGGGGGGGGGGGGACCATAACGGTGGGTTGCTGAGGACAGACAGCTGTGTTAGCATGGGAACGAAGTGGCTCTGTGCTGCCGCGGGAGGAGAGAAAGAGAGAGAGAGAGAGAAAGGGAGAGAGAGCAAGACACTGCGGTACAATGCAGACGCAGGCTTTCCGACCTGAACAGAGAGGACCATTGTAATGGCTTGGTAGAGAGAGAGAGAAGTAAGTGCTTGAACTGAGGATGCAACTTACGGACAGAAGAGAGTGTGAGAGCAAGAGTGAGAGAGCTGACCAATAGGTTGAATTCATAAATTTGAAAATGAAGAATATATTAATACATTTTAAAAAATTCCAAATGGCACAGGGCACCATTTTGGCGAATAAGCAATAAACTGTGATTAATTGTCAACACGGTCTTGAAATACAGTATAACTATTCTGCAGGCACATTGTAAATTGGTTATGAGATTTTGGCCCAAAACTTATTCTGACCATGATGCGATTTCGAAGCTATGCTATTAATAGACCAAAGTTCACCTAATTATCCGCACGCATGGAGTGATTCTGACAGCAATACAAGAAGACTCACTGCACATGGTCATAAAAAGAGAAGAACAGAAAATTTTTCAACAAAGGATTTTAATGTAGACATTGTATTCACTATTGGTGTTTTTTGCTCTACAGAAGAAGAGTTTAATGACTTTTAAATCCGATGCTTTTGCATCTATCAATCTATCAATGTACTGAAAGAAAAAAGGTTGATAATCAAAATAAAATAAACGAATACTATAACCATTTCATATAACTTTTCACAAGAAAAACGGTTTAGTTGTCACAAAAAGCACACAGAATACACAAAGAATATAAAAAAATAGTGAAAAACAAATCATTCCTAGAATCCCATTGGCCACTTGGAACATGTGATCAAGCCCACTCTAAGCAAATGACTGCTGTTCTTCTGGAGAATTCTCTCCTATAGCTGTCACTACGTGGTGGCGAGACAAAGGCATCCACGCACGTCATTGGTCAACTCACATGCAGGTCGAAACAATAGTTACTGTGTGTGTGTGTGTGGTGGGGGGGGGGGGGGGGGGGGTCAGTGGTGTGTGTGTGTGTGTGTGTGTGTGTGTGTGTGTGTGTGTGTGTGTGTGTGTGTGTGTGTGGGAGTGATCCGTTTGGACCAGCCGGTGGTCACGTGTTTCGACAGTCACACGGACACACGGCCAAACTTGCCCACACGAAGTGTGTGTGTGTGGAGGAGGTGAGGGCATATTAGTAAGTCACAAAGCAGCACTACCCTCTTCATCTCCACTTCCTTTAACTCTTTCTTTCAATGTCGCTCTGTTTTATTTTTATTTCTCTCTTCCATTCCGCTTACTTTTCTCAGACTGTGCCCTTTGCCCTTGTCTACTTTTCTGTCTCTTTCATTCTTCCTTTCATTCCTTCTTTCTATCGTCCTGGTGGCCCCACAGCCAATGCCAGATTGTGAACCCTGCCAATGGCTGAGGTCTTATTCCACCCGCTCTCAGGGAATCACAATTAAGACGCTCGCCTGGCACACACCAATGCCCACAAAAGCGCCCGTGACTCCGTTTTGTTGTCACTTAGTTACAAAACTCAATACAGGCACAAATAACCTCTCTCTCTCGTTCTCTCTCTCTCTCTCTCTTGTTCTCTCTCCTGCTCTCGTCTACCATTCGATCTCGCAAGCTGTTGCTGGGTGAATTTGGCTACAAGGGAAGTTTCACTCCTTGGTTTCTTTCAATCGTTGATGCAAGTCCGCGGACTTGCATCAACGATTGAAAGAAACCAAGGAGTGAAACTTCCCTTGTTCCACTATAGAATGAGCCTCGAAGAGAGAGAGACCAAGGCCTCTTGTTGGCTGTGCACATCAGTGGTTCCTTCCTACCGAATAAAAGATATCTTGACTTCTCTCTGCTTCCTTATGTGTTCTCCTTTATCCATTCAAAGTCAAAGTGTTTTGTGTTCAAATGTGTGGCATAACCATGGTCGTTCTGTACAGGGAAACGCGTGCAAAGTAGGAATGAGGCAAGAACACAGGTGTTAATAAAGATAATAAAATAGTAGCAAGGGTAGTCTAGGTATAACAATGAATGTGTATAAACTGTGCGCTTGACTGCTTGAAGAACATCGAAGAAAACATTTGGCAACACTAAGAGAGAGTTTCCCGAAGACAAAGGATTAAATAAGGATGAAAGCATGTAATTTTTTTTTTTAAGCGGTGAGAATGAAAGAAAAGCTGTTTGATCAATTGGTTTGTTGTTGATCCTGCAAGAAAATGTCCAGTTCCATAACAAGAAGCAGATTATTTATTATTTAAATGTAAACATCATTACACAGCCACCCTGCTGATTTGGGATCTGTTCCAGACAGCTGGATTCTGAAATTAGCCAGAAATCTTTTTATATTACACAAAAAACAAGCAAATCGAGGTTAGTTAGCATGAATTTTTAAATGAAGCTAACCTGGTACCCAGCGTGATATTTAATTGTCAGCAATAACATATCTTATTGTTCTTAGGCTGTCAACACATGAGCTTTCAGCGTCGACGTTGCCAATGTTTTCCTATAGAGTTGAGTTGGCTCCAAATGCCAGCAGCTTCCTTAATTTGTAAACCTGAATATATATATATATACATTTTTAAACAATGTTTTATGAGTTAAAATAACTGAGCTCCCCTCTGTTGGCTGGCTATATTCCTAATACCATTCAAACTCATACCAGTTTGAATAACAATACCATTCAAACTCATACCAGTTTGAATAAGAATACCATTCAAACTCATACCAGTTTGAATAATAATACCATTCAAACTCACATAACGGCACAGGAACATTTCTTACATGGCCAATCATAAACTACAATTGGGAGAGTAATTTTCACCTTACCTCAGTGATTAAATAGTATGCACACATTTTCCTCATAACTCCTCTATAGGGCTTGCACATCATAACGTCACATCTCAATGATCGCGTCCACATCAAAGAGTATGGCAGCATAGGAATGTTATTGATAGTAATGGTGTTTTGGTCATTTTTTGTTATTAATCGTGAAATTATTAGTCATCATGGGGAAACATTGTTGTGTTCGCGACAGTTTCCCAAGCAAGACATGGCAAAACAACGGTTTGATTAGCCTATAGGTTACGGTATATTCATGTTTATTTAGGATTTTGCATTACTACAACTCTCTCGAGGCATCAAAAAATTGCGGCGTATCGCCAAGAAAGAATCCCATGATGCACTTGGATGAACAAGCCCTACATTTGCTACGTTCAGAGTGCAAAGAGAGCGAGAAGAGGGTCCAAAGTGGCAGCTGGGTTCAGTGGCAGGTCGGCAAGGCTTGACTTAAATGACCTGGTCACAAATAACGCACACCTGTTCCTCACCGACTGACGGCATTAAGCACTCTTGTTGTCGCGATGAAAGCGGGGCAGGAATCCAAAAGACACCGTCTGTCCCCAAATACTCCCTCGTTGGCACATTTTGATGGATGCGTTGATGTTCCTGGATGAAAATCGAATAGAAACTCTGCTGTTTTTCCTTTTGTCCATATTTCAGCATAATAATTATATATTGTCAGTAAGAACAATACGATACAAATAATATGAATATTCATAACTATTTGATAAATATTTAATAGTTTTGAAAACTATTGAATAATGTTCTCATGATTTGTATTATTATTAGTAGTAGTAGGAGGAGGAGTACTGGTAGCATTTTAATAGTAATTTACTTTCATACACATTTTACACTAAATTGATACATATATGTAAAATGCATATACAATACATAAACCGTCTAGCCTCTTGAAGAGCTGTTCACTACCCTCCACGTCTGGTAACACCATCACAACATCCTTATAATCCTAACAATCAACTCATTCCAACATACATACAAACAGCCCTTTATTCGCCTGCCTGGCACCTGCCTGTACATAGAAACTCACAATAAGGAATATCAAACTGGATCTCCTCATACGACCGAGTGAGCAAATACACTCTCACTTCCCGATGTTCATTCATCTTCTACTACTTCTCTCTCTCTCTCTCTCTCTCTCTCTCTCTCTCTCTCTCTCTCTCTCTCATTCTCATTCTCATTCTCATTCTCATTAGGCTCAAGGTAGTGGGACCACATATGGTGTGCTCCAGATGGCTAGCCAGCCTAGCTTCTCAAGGTGAAAGACGTCTGCGCTTGACTCTGTATTTCCCCAGGTTCGTTAGTGCTAGCGTAGCATTACAGCGCTAATGAACATGCTAAGCTGCCTGCAGGGAGCTGATGCACGGGGTTGTTCTCTTATTATGTTTGAGCAGGTGCACTTTGTGTGCTTGCAGGTGTTTGTTTGTGTGTGAGAGAGACTGTGCATGCTTGCGATTTTATTGGGGGGGGGGGGGGGGGGGTTATGTGAATGCTTGAATGTGTGCAAGTATGAGTGCCGTATTTGTGTATGTGCAGGTGTTTGAATGTGGGTATGTGCATGTTTGCGCGTGTGTGTGTGTGTGCGCGCAGCTGCATACATGTGCACATGCACTGTGCAGCGCCGGACAGTTTGGAAGAACAGAGAGCCTACAGTGTCACTATGACGTTGTTCTGGATCCAGCTGGCTGCAAAACACGGGCAGGAGGAGAGAGAGAGAGAGAGAGAGAGAGAGAGAGAGAGAGAGAGAGAGAGAGAGAGAGAGAGAGAGAGAGAGAGAGAGAGAGAGAGAGAGAGAGAGAGAGAGAGAGAGAGAGAGAGAGAGAGAGAGAGAGAGAGAGAGAGAGAGAGAGAGAGAGAGAGAGAGAGAGAGAGAGAGAGAGAGAGAGAGAGAGAGAGAGAGAGATTTTAAAGAGTGGGAGTGAATGAGAGACAAAGCGGGAGAGAGAGGTGTAGAATAATAGGGCATTGAGATATTATAGGTGCGGTTCAAGTGATCTCTGTAATTATGTGGAGATATGCTCAACCGCGCTGCATTCATGAGGGAGGCGTCATATTCATATCTCTACCATCGCCATAGTAACCGAAAGGTCTTTTTATGAATATCACTTCGAGAGATGCATTTGCAGAGAGCTCAATGTTCAATGCCCTTGGATATTTTTGAAGAGTAGCGTTTGTGTGTGTGTGTGTGTGTGTGTGTGTGTAGTGGTGTGCGTGTGCACTCATGTGCCAGTGCACCTTCATCTGTGTGCATGTAAATTTGTCTCCATATTTTTTTCATTCGCAGCTCACAGCAGGATGGGAAGAGAGGGATAGAGAGTATTATAACAAGATGATGGAGAGAGCAAGAGAGAGAGAAAATGGGGGAGAGAGAGAGAGCCAAGCACAGGCCGTTTCTAGGTGGAGTCGTGTTGAGTCTTTACAGCAGGAAAATTAAAGTTAATTCTCTCTCTCTCTCTCTCTCTCTCTCTCTCTCTCTCTCTCTCTCTCTCTCTCTCTCTCTCTCTCTCTGAGCTGCATCCCCCAATGCAGGCACAGTTATTGTACAAGTTGCAAGATAACACACAAATGTATTCTTCTTCCCGATTTTATATTTTTGGTATTTTATTCGAATGTTATATATACTGCTCAAAAAAATAAAGGAAACACTTAAACAACACAATGTAACTACAAGTGTTCCCTTTATTTTTTTGAGCAGTATATATATAGTGTTGTATATATTGCATATGTCATGTGGATTTGTAAACGAGGGCTGGATATTTTTTTGTTGTGATTTTGGTTCGGTAGAAAGAAAAATCGACACAACAATGTTTGATTCAACCTGCTGTGAGGAGGGACACTGATCCAGCGCAGGTCGGGAGCGTAGCGGACAGACTAAAGTCCAGGAAAACAACCAAGTGTCGAGAAGAGTAGCGCCAATACAAACAAGCGAGGGAGAAGGCGGTGTAACAACCACGCGTTTCAATTCGCCCCGCTCTCGGTGTTGAGGTGCAGTTTGGATTCATTGCTTCGATTCTCGTTGCGCAGCAATACATTACACATCCAAATGGACACTTGGTGCGTTTGCTTGTCCAAACTGTGTATTAAAGAGAAAAAAAAGTTTAGATGAGGTAGATGTTGTATATGTGTATATATTTATATAATGTATGTGTGTATGTGTATATATATATACGTGTGTGTGTGTGTGTGTGTGTGTGTGTGTGTGTATATATATATATATATATATCTCCAACTCCCCGTGCATCAAAAGATGGATATTTATTTCATAGACGGAACATGTGGCACACCTAGATAGACGGTCACACCATCACACCCACATGAACACACACACACACACACACACACACACACACACACACACACACACACACACACACACACACACACACACACCCACATGAACACACACATGAACACACACACACACACACCTGCTGAAGGCCAGTGGGAGTTTGTCATGGCAACAGGAGGAGGGTGGGCCGCACGATGGAGTCTCAAATATGTGGGGACAGATATATCGCACACACGCACACACGCACACACGCACATAGGCACACACAGACACACAGGCATAGGCACACGCACACACACATCCTGGAACTGGTCATTTGTTTTAAGATCTTGACAAAGACCACCGGTTGTCTTCTCTCTTTGACTCATGTTGAGTCTCTCACGCTGTGAACTCTGACCTCTGGCACCATTTTAATTATTTTATTAACAATTCATGGGGCTCGGTCCAGCAGCACAGGATTAATGACATAGGCAGACGAAAGCTGTCGCTGTTGGAGCCGCTCCAAGTTATATTTCTCCATGGCGATCGAGATGAGCCTTCTGTCTTTGTTTAAGATACGCTCATGTTCACAAACATCGATCGAGCTGTCCTTGGTTAAAAAAAAAAGAAGAAAAAAAAAGAATGCGCTTGTGAATTAAATTGAGCCGTTTAATACGGAGGCTGAGATTGGATATGATGATGGAGTGAATCCATTAGGACCGCGGGACGACTCTGGGACGGATACGGAGAATTGGGTCATGGTTTAATTGGACAGAATCACATCAGCCTGGACGGCCTCGTGACACATGCGCACGGACATGCACAGATGGATGGACACACGCATGCACACACAGCCACACGCAAACACAGACGGCCACGCGTGCACACACACAGGCACACAGATGCACAGACACGCACACACACACACACACACACACACACACACACACACACACACACACACACACACACACACACACACACACACACAGATGCATCCAGGCACATGTACAGATGCACACGCGCACATACACACACACATACATACATACACCACACAGACACACACATGCACATCTGGATACATACACATACATACATACATACACCACACAGACACACACATGCACATCTGGATACATACACATACATACATGCAAACACACACATCAAATGAACGTACACAAACACACAATTCCATGTGTGTAACCATTCAACCACGTGTATCATGCACACCTGTGCACACAGGCAAAGATCAGCGTGCACACGCATAAGCACACACAACTTATGACATAGGACACTCACGTGCACAGCCACTCACACAGTGGCTGTAACACTGCTGTAGCTATTCATAGAGCCATGCAGGGAGGGAGGGAGAGAGAGAGAGGTAGGGAGAGAGCAAGGGAGGGAGGAGAGAGCGAGTGAGAGAGAGAAGGAGGGAGAGAGGCAGGGAGAGAGAGGGAGAGAGCAAGGGAGGGAGGAGAGAGCGAGCGAGAGAGAGGAGGGAGAGGTAGGGAGAGGGAGGGAGAGAGCAAGGGAGGAAGGAGAGAGCGAGAGAGAGAAGGAGGGAGAGAGAGAGAGAGAGAGAGATGTGATGCTGGTTCTAAATCAGCTAGAGAGAGAGAGAGAGAGAGAGAGAGAGAGAGAGAGAGGTAAAGAGGGGGTCGCACAAGGTTACAAGTCTCAGTAGGGGAGATCAAAGGTTAACGGAGAGAGAATAAGGTGAGGGTAGGAGAGGGAGGGAAGAGAGACAGAGGTGGTGGGATGAGGGAAGGAGGGAGTGGTAGGAGGGAGGATAATTGGGCAGAATCGTGCACGCGCATGTGAGGCCGTGCACCATGGAGGAAAGTCATGTGAGGAGAGGAAGGACACACACACACCCCTCCATGTTAAAGCCTTGATTTATATTTCAGCTTTGAAAGAAGGGCTTTGATCAGCGGGATTTCTCCAGATTGTAAGAGTAGGGAGATTGTTAGCCAGATCTGCTCTGAAAAATTACACTGTTCTCCTGTGTGTGTGTGTGTGTGTGTGTGTGTGTGTGTGTGTGTGTGTGTGTGTGTGTGTGTGTGTGTGTGTGTGTGTGTGTGTGTGTGTGTGTGTGTGTGTGTGTGTGTGTGTGTGTGTAGGTCTATGTGGGTGGGTTTGGTGTGTGTGTGTGTGTAAGAGAGAGAACTCACTTTCTCCCCATCAATCCATTTTTTCTCTCTCTCTCTCTCTCTCCGTTCGACCGTTCGAATTTGAGCTGAAAAAGGGACTTTACTCACACTTTACCCTTTCCTGTTATTCCTAACTGATTGGGTTTTCATTGTCCTCTTTTGCCCCTCTCGTATTCTCTTCCCTTAATCTCATCTATTCTCTCTCTCTCTCTCTCTCTCTCTCTCTCTCTCTCTCTCTCTCTCTCTCTCTCTCTCTCTCTCTCTCTCTCTCTCTCTCTCTCTCATATTTCTCATATTTCTTCCTTTGGCAATTATTCAGGAAATGAAAGGGAAAGGATGCATCAGACCGAAAGGATGAATTTGTAATATTGATTCATCTGATCTGTCCAAGGATAATACCCCCTCCCCCCCCAAAAAGAAAATACACCCCTACCATCTTGCAACATTGATGCTCGCATAACCATTCAAATTGCACACAAGGCAATAGGAATCACGATGCGAAACGCAACGCTTGTTCAACAGCGACTTGTTTTGTATAATTCATAGTGCAGGATGATGAGGCCAGGCACTGTACCAGGGTGTGTCCGTAGTGCCAGAGCAGCCAGACACCCCTGCACTGACGGAAGGGGGAGATTCTGCAGCAGAGGAGGCCCCTGGTGCTACAGTTAGATGCATTGGATTAGGTGATATATACTATATGTACTGTAGTGTTAGTCGCTGTGGATGTTGTGGTGTTAGGGAGTTCAACTATTACATATTGTATTTTAGGATTGTGTATGCAGGGCTTAATTTGTGCCGGAACATGATCAGGGACCTCCCAGATTGTGATTGGCACCTGTTTGATTGGATCCGTCACCTCCTTTGTCAGTATTGAAATCTGTTAAATACATTTTGTGTAATATTTAATGTTATCTGTTCTGTCACTCTCTTATATCCCATTGAAGGTACTTGCAAATCGCTTGTTTGCCTATTATAATATTATTGTGGATGCATTTTAAATGCTTAAAAAATGTAAAAGAGAGACACTTGTCAAGGAGTGATGCCTAAAGTTTTGTGCACATGAGCAAAGATTACTGCGATTTTAACACCATCAGCAACAACAATGAGTAAGGTTCATTATAATTCCCATCGTTGTGGCATATCGTGTTTACTAGTGTCCACTTTCTTTCCTAGATCTTAGATTATTTTCCCAATTGTTGAGGCCCCCCAAGGAAGCGTCTCCAAAAGCTCGGAGGCAGAACTATGGGGATTGTCAGATGAGTTTAAACACTATGATTTAAGTTTTGGAGAAGGAGGGGGACAAAAGAGAACCAGAGAGAGAGAGAGAGAGAGAGAGAGGGAGGGAGAGAGAAAAAGAAAAAAATAAGAGAACATTTTGATAGAAAGTCTGTCATTGCAATTAGAGAGAAAGAAGTGTAAGTCAGAGAGAGCAAAAAGGAAAGAAATAGGACAATAGAAAGAGAGATACAGGGATCAGCCGAGAAATAGAAAGATTTTGAAATGTTCAATGTAACAGCAGGGGTTGAAGACACACCCGTGTGTGTGTGTGTGTGTGTGTGTGTGTGTGTGTGTGTGTGTGTGTGTGTGTGTGTGTGTGTGTGTGTGTGTGTGTGTGTGTGTGTGTGTGTGTGTGTGTGTGTGTGTGTGTGTGTGTGTGTGTGTGTGTGTGCACACGAGTGCAAGACTAAATTATTCAGTGAGCAATAAGTTGACATAAAGATGCGGCCTCATGCACATATACACACACACACACGTGCATACACGCTACACTGACCCCTGTGGGCTGTGTGTTTGAAGTGACTGGCCTCTGGGTCAGGCAGACAGATGGAGGAGGAAGTGTGTCACTGGGTCAAACAGAAGAGGCAGCCATCTTGTTACCATTGAACCAAATGTCAACCGCTGAAAAACAAAATACGCTAGCACGTTAACCTTGTAATGTGTTAGCAAGTTGACGTGGTAGCGTGGGATTGAGTTAGCCTGCTAGCATTTTAGCAAGTAAACGTGCTAGCCTGTGCACAAATTTGTATGCTAGAATACTAGCATTTAAGCGTGATAGCAAGTTAACATCTTGACTGTGCGTGAGTTAGCAGGCTAATATGATAGCATTTTAGTATGTTAACATGCTACTTTCTTAAATTACTTGAATATATGCGCATAAATGAATTAGTATGACAGAAGTCGTAGAATTATCTTGCTGTGCCACTAGGAACTATTTAGTTTCAGAGTAAACAAGCTTAACAGATGTCTGACTGAAGTATTGTAGAATTAGTACCGTTAGCCAACTTATTCTCCTTTCTGTTCTTCTTCCATCATTCCCAAAAACTACAGCATACAGTTTGGTTGTTCTCTGCATATGACTATAATATAAATGTGTTTTTCTGATTAATAATGGAATTGTCCATGTGAGGTTACTGGATAGCAAGATAGCTAGAGGTGATTGACACAGCTGGGGATTTGTGCATTGCTTCTGTCATGGCCTGTGGTCCTAAGGGTCAAGGGTCGTAGGTCATGAAGTGTGAAGGAGATGCTGGATCCAAAAATTTATTGTTTGGTGTACACATTTTTGGCTTCATCGAATTCTGGCTTTCTACATCACAGCTTTGTAATCATTGTATTTGTCTGGTTCAGTTAGTTTATTTGTGTTGTGCAGATTTGTAGTTTATTTTTCTTCTTCTCTATTTCCGTTCAATTTTCCTGTATTCCCAAATCAAACCGTTCCTGCCTTATTTCCAAAAACGCCTTGTGTTTGTTTACATGAACGAACAAGGTGGTGTCTCATTATCCGGGGTCTCCAGTATTTGTCTTCCTCCCCCGTTTCATCTTCATCCTATTCTTCTTCCTCCCTCTCACCCTCATCTTCATTTTTTCCTCCTCTTCATCCTAATCATCCGCTTCTTCCTCTCCCTATTCCCTTCCCCTGCTACTCTATTGTCGGAGCAGTGCATCATGGGATATGAGTCTCGTGTGTCACCTGTAGAGATTGGTTGCTTGGACGCACGCAGTGGAAATTTGCGGAGGGATTATGCAAATCCAAATTGAACAGAGGAGAGGGAGTGGTCGCCCCAGCGACTGCGTCACCATCAACTAGCCGTGGTTCCATGCACAAGTAGGCATGAGTGTGTTTGTGTGTGTGTGGGGGGGGGGGGGGCATGGGTTTCCTGTTATTGAAAAACAATGCACACCCTTGGAACATTATGCACGCAGAGGTTTCCTCTGTGTGCATGGGTGGATTCACATCCACCCATGCACACATGTAGTAGCACAGGGTGCGGACACGCACACATGCACCCGCACACACAAACACACACACAGATTAGACACAGACACATTACATTAATTTGTCTGCACACATGCAAACATTCTGAGAAATTAACAAATCGTTGCTTTTGTTTGAATGGCATGGAGTAGTTTAGTTCTTTGTGTGTGTGTGTGTGTGTGTGTGTGTGTGTGTGTGTGTGTGTGTGTGTGTGTGTTTTTTTAGGATTTTGTGTCCATGGGCCTGTTCCACCCTGAGTGCATGTGTGAGCTGATTTCTAATGTGGTCATTAGAGCCGTGACACACACAAACACACACAAACACACAAAAATGCACACAGAGACACACTGGGTTATCGTATACCAATAGAAAATGCACTGCTGCATTCAACGGTAGTCATTTTTCCATTCAGTCTTTGAAACAATGTACTATGTTGTTCAATTAACTGTTCTCCCACATCAAAATGTATTGATCAATGCTGCACAAAAATACGCAGAGAGGTTGTCACCTTTTGCAGTGTTATTGCAGTTGCTATTATTAGCAGTAGTATTCGAGTTGAAAAGATGAAGATATGAAGAATAGATGAATAAAGAATATATTGAGGAGATAGATATAGGAATAGAAAAAGGATTTAAGTAGATAGTAACTTATTGTTGTTTGACGACGTGTGTTAATCAGAAACAATATATTATTAAGAAAAACCATCAAGAGATATGCAGACAAAAAGTGAAAAAGTGAAAAATATGAAGATTTTTTGGGGGAAATCTGTGATAGGTGGTTATGATATTGTCTTACTCGTCGTCCAGCAGTATTGGATATTGAATATGTTCAGTAATTAAATATATTGATTAGTCCTTATACCTAGTTATTATTGGCTTAATAAAGTATGATAGAGAAAAAAAGGCCTTTTGTAATAAGAAGAATTTGAGGTTTGAAAGAAAAACTTGATACCAACCCTCATATGACTTGGATTGCTTTTCCGATAGTATTTTGAATTCATGAATTCACACAGAGTTTGACCCTGTGTTCTTGCCGTCTAGGGCAAACCTGCAGATAGAGAGTAAGAGACTGTCCACTCTCGAACTCAAGTCTGTGGAGTGGGCGTCTGCCACCTCGACAGAGCTGGCCTATGTAATAACGTCTTCAGAGTAGAAAGCTCCAGAACCGTGGGCTGGGAGCGAGGATCACGCTGCAGCCTGCATCTCCAGGGAACCTAAGGGACACCCAGGTTCTACGCAACAGGATGCAGTCATTTTGATTGACGTGCATTGGTTGACGGTCATCTCATCAAGGATATGCAAACAGATGAGACAAACGCAACGTGCGCCCACTGAATGAGCTTACCTTGGCCGTTGTTCTGTTCATGTTTTGTAAGGTGTGTGGCAGAAGTTCACAGAACCAAGTTGCCTCTGGTTATTATGATACGAGTAGTCACGCATAATTGTATAGATTACCTCATAATTAATTGCAGTTTTTTATTAATATTTATATTAATTAACATCATTTATATTTTGTAAAACAAATACCTAAAAAGAAGTAAAAATAAAGCAGAGTCATGTGTAGATAATAGTTTTATTATTTGTATATGTCAACACATTGTGTTTCAGTTGTTTACCTATGGCTCAGTGCCATGTGTAATTATTAAGTGCAAAATCCAGACACACTCATGTGCCAGTGCACTTACAGATGCACACGCCGTCAAACACATTTAAAGATGGACTATTTAAAGGGCATCTTGGATACTGCCCCGCATGTCCATTCTTACCGCGTTGTTTCATACACGGTACATAAACGTGGACAACATGGCGAAAGATATTACTTCGTCACCAAGGGTGGAATTGAACTAAAACAAAGGAACACAGGCTACCAGTCACAAAAGTGAAACAAAATGGATGTCACATTGAGAATGGTCACCCTTCTGTCCGCTCATATTTGTCGCCAGGTTCCCCGATTAGTATGATTGTATAAAAATAATCGCGGTCATGTTGATCGTTTGTTTTCCTGCACGAATGGTGCGTTGCTTTTAAAGTTCCTGCTGCAAGGAATTGTGGGACGGCATTATCTCCTTTCCTTCCTCTTGCCTGTTTGACCGCAGCCCAGGTCAAGCAGGCAAGAAGACCAGATGCCAAGTCCCTCTCAGCAAACAAAATGTGAGTGTCTTGGTGATTTGGATTGTTTTGGAATCTTTTGTCTAATCCTCTGATTAGATGACTCATAAATGATAGGCCTATTTTTGATTTACAATCCACAACACCTCATGTTTATCTTAAAGCCCTAGGCACTATGGCTTCTCATCCTCCTCCATTCTCTCCATCCGTCATCCTACGTGGTTTGGGTCTTCTCTCGGGGGATTGTGTGTAACTTAATCCAGGTCACTGATACACAGAGAACCGCCCTACACAACTCCCTGTGAGTCACTAATGGGGTGTGTGCGTGCGTGCGTGCGTGCGTGCGTGCGTGCGTGCGTGCGTGCGTGCGTGCGTGCGTGCGTGCGTGTGTGTGTGTGCGCGCGCGCGTGTGTGTGTGTGCGTATGTGTGTGTGTGTGTGTGTGTGTGTGTGTGTGTGTGTGTGCGTGCCTTGATGGCTCTGTGTATGTACCCCACCCCCAACATGATTCATGAACACTGGATAGTCCTAGCAGTGAGGTGCGGGCCCTTCTCTCCCGTGGAGCTGCTAACGGGGTCACGATGACCTTAACGAGGTTTCTGACCTCACGGCATGCTTCGAGTAAAACTATGCTGGAGGCCGGTGACCACTGTGCAAAGAGGATTTGTAGTGTCAATGATCTGTTGCAACACAACACTGTTTCACTTCCTGTTTGACTTCCTGTTTCACTGTAAATGAAACTCTTGATGGAATAGTGACGAGTCCTTAGAGCTCTTGTTGGGGGGAGGATTTAAGTGTTGCGTCATTGTGGCTACAAAGGAACTACTGTACTGTATGTTTAAAGGAAATAAAGATAAAGGAAAGTGGGGGGGGGAGAAGCTCATGTTAGAACCTGTTTTAAAGCAATATGATAAGGATTATTGATTAAGGGTTTTGTCATTGTGGATACAAAGTTGGTGCGGTAGGAGTTGTTTTCACAGCCTGGATCGTTCAGTTTCTTTTCTCAAAGCCCGCCCACATTATCTTGGGGACCAATGGCTGTCATACATTGTTCTTCTTCAAAACACCTAGATACACTAACACTGAATAGGAAAGCTTGCACAAAGTATGTCCTTATTGGAGGTTGGTGAAATCATTGTTATCCAATGTCATTCAGGTCTTGAAATTTACTTTTTTACTTGGTAGCACTGGTGTTCCAAACTTCAAAAAGTTAGGAGCACTAGCAAAAATGTAAGGAACACAAACAATAAAATAAAAATATATATTGATTTTATTTAGAAAGAGTGGAATGTAAAAACAAAAAGTATGCTAAATAAATTGTATCCAGAAATAAAAAAATAACAATTACAGAAATCCTTAAATACTTAGCATTAAACCTAAACGTATAAGAATTATGTTTCCATAATAAGCTAATTCAGAGCTCTCACAGTAATTCTACATATTTAAAGTATTCACCAAGAATCCCCCTGAGAACACCCCTACAAACATATAATGGTAGCGTCAACCCTCACTCGCAGTGCAGAATAATTATAATTATAATAATAAGGAAGTACCCCTAACTTGCTATCGCAAACAGTCTTTTTGTATTTCATTCAAACATGACTCATTTAATGCAGAGAGCATTAAAACGAAGAAATACAGATTAAGGTGCATTTATCAAGGCACATACTGAGTTACTTCCTAGCAAATGTACAGAGAAGGGAACGTTCGACCCAACAAAAAAAAAATTGCATAAGAACGATTATTCAAACTCGGCACAGTTTACATTTCTGGAGCATATGCCACCAAAATGGTTGCAATTGCGAATTGTATTACCATTAAAAATGTTGTCTTTACTGCAAATACATTGACTTGTATAAAGTGATATTCAAATGATTCAGGGACTACTTTTAAAGCACCCATTTATAAGCCAAAAAAAAACATGCACGCACAAGCACAAAGTAGTACTTGAATTGTCAAGTGCAAAACATTTGCACATTCCCTGTCTGTCTGAATAGTTCTCATTTAACGATTGATTAAACACATCAGGATCAATACATTACCAAATATTACGATCTACAGTGTGTGCTTCCATGTAATTCTCCTGGAGTTAACCAACATTTACAAATTGTTTCGATCTTCTTCACATATTGTCTGCCACCCTGGTAAAGCAAAAGGCAACATCGTCTGGCTGTGTGCAGCCTGGCCTGAAGGCGTTTGTTTTAGTGGAACCGACATTCCAAAGGCTCCCCAAGGTTCCCCAGTACTCTTGTGAAGGATCCGACTGGTGTCCCGGTCGTTCTTGTAGAGCATCACTCGTCCCTGTGTGATATGGTGTGGAACTCCACTCCAGTTAACCATGGCCTTCCCAGACTTGCCAGCTCTCACCTCTAGTGTCCTCACCTTTTAAAGCTAGGCATGGCGCCCCCCCCCCCCCCCACATATCTGACCTTTTATATTTACTGTGTCTATGATTGTATGTATTTACTGTCTTATTTATTTGGTACTTTATTGTGGTTTTATTCTATTCTGTCAAGCACTTTGTAATCTGCTTTTGAAAGGTGCTACACAAATTAAGTTTGGAACTTGTATATTATGAATATTATTATGAATATTATTATTAATCCTGCTGCTATTGATCCCACTTTCTTGCAGCATGTGAAGTGACATTGCTCATCGTCCCAGGCCTGATGAGGGTGTCCGTACTGGTAGTCGTCTTCTGGAATATTCACAAGAGTGTGCGGAGTCGGGCCTGCTCTAACCTCCTGTTTCCGAGGACGCTTAGGTTCTCGGCCTCCGGTGGGTCTGCACGGCAAATTCTTCTCGCCGACCACGATGAACACCAGCAGCCCTAGACACGCCAGCTCGCCCCACGTGTTTCTCAACGACCAGAGTTGGCGGTCGTCGACGGCGCTCCCGAAGTGGTCTCTGATCTCTGACAGCTCGGACACTTCACTTTGGTCCAAGGAGAAGACTCTGAGCTCCCTCAAGAGGTTGACGGTGATCTGGTAGGTGTGCACCGGGTCGTACACGGTCCCCCGAAACTGGTTGGCCCCGTAGTGCTGTGTGATGTACACCCGGTCGATGATGTTCTGGTTGAAGACAGTGAATAGGATGCGAGCCCTGTTCATTTCCTCACGCCCCAACAGGTTGTCAAGCCGACCGGTGACGTAGGAGGGCAAAGAGTTTCTCTGAATGTTGTTCAAGTGGTTGAGGTTGCCGAGGGTGTAGGACCGGTGGCCGGGGGGCAGTGGAGGCAGGACTTCCTCATAGTTTCCATAGTGATGAGTGCCATAGTCTCCACTCTGTGGTTCAAAGGTCAGCTCTATCGCGTTGTTGTTGTCAAATTCTATGGTGTTGGCAAACCAGTGGAGCAGCATAAGGCTGTGCTGAGGCACCGATTGGCCGAATGGGATTGTCTTCAGGCCGTTGATTGATTTGAGCTTTTTAATAGTTGATTCAGAAGGAAGGAATGATAATAGGAGGACAAAAAAAACCATAAGATGATTTTCCGACATGGTCAACCTTGAAAAAACACAACACAAAACACATTTAAAGAAAGGTTGGTTAAATATGGACTATTGCCTTTTTGAAAATCATATAAATCGTATCCGAATATTTAAACATTGTATATTTAATCGTATTATACAATGCATTGTTAAATACTTGATCCTGATTGGTCATAATGTTCCAAGGGTGTGCATTGTTTTTCAATAACAGGAAACCTCTGCCTTTTAACAGTTCCAAATCAATACGCCAGCAACAACGATGGTCAAATAGAGCTATCACTGTCAACTGATACGTCCACACAAACCACTGTCCTGCTATTGGAAACAATGCCTGTTGTGGTTATAACTTACTTAATTTGATAATAAAAAAAATACGTAACAACAAAACTCAAACATTGTGACCCTAATAAATAGTTGATTATAAATATATGCAAAATCGGTCTATATTTCTTAATTAGCAAAACATTCAAATAACAAATGTGTATTTAGTTTTGAGGCGTGAATCACTCACCCTGTTAGGCTACTGTTCAGTACTGGTGTGTAATCCTTTCTGCCGTCGTCTGAGCTCGCAGCACTGATCTGATCGGTTTAAATACAACCCTGTTTCACTTTCTGTTTCACTGTAAATGAAACTCTTGAGTAGTGAGTTTCTCGGATCTCTTGGTTGGGGCGGGAACTAATGTTAGAAACAGTTTTAAAGCGATACCATTCAAGTGTTATGTTGTGTTGCTACAAGGTTTGCGTGACTGGAATATTCGCAGCCTGTATCGTTAGATATAATTCTTTGAAGGCTGCCCACATTCTCTTTGTGATTTATATGGAACTATGTGTGAAAGTTTTGAATGTTTTGAACAACAAGTAAATGAAAAACCTAAATAAATTAGGTATTCAAGATCAATTCAATCCAGCAATTAAAAAAGAGGACGTTTGCTGGTTCATTTGGCAAAACACATCAAATACATAAAATATATAGTTGCAAGCAATATAAATTGGATCCTACATGGTATGGTGAGCATTGCCTAAAGCATAAATCATAGTAGACATCATTTGATTATGTGCTGTGTCTCACAATATGTTTGGTCGAGTTTGGATTCAAACAGCACACCTCCTGCACAGCATTGTCTAACATTGCCGCCACACACTCTACCACCGAGCCACATGCAGGTATGAACCAGCAGGCACAGAACAGACTACAAATGGTTACCTTGGTAAATATGGTAAAATGGCATTGGTATGCCATAAGAGCAGGTTTACCGGAGGTAAACCTATCAAAACATCATCAACCATGTCTCTAAGACAAACAGTTGCAAAACATAATTCATGACTGAATTATGTTTAACTATTATTAGAAAGACTGAAATGGTGAGGTAAATGTTGTAATAGTAGAAGGGTTACCGGCAGTACACATCTCAGTTGTTTCTAAGACAAACAGTTGCAAATCATGTATTTCAGGATATTTCAGAGAAACTGCAAGTAGAGAAATCATTAAATACTTAACTAAAGAACATTAACTTTAAATTATGGGAATTATATTTCCATAATAAACAAGTTCAGAGCTCACACTCTAATTCTGCATATTCACAACTGTGTGGCTCATGGTAATTATGGATTTAAAATATTGTTTGCTAGAATATCACAGCTACGTTGTTCAGCGTGCTGTTACAGTTAGCGGTTACAGCAGTTAGCTGGGTTATTATGCTTAGCAACATTGTTATTGTTAGCTATGTAATGGCAGTTAGCCAGTTTTTTACAGTGAAAAGGTTATAACAAGTTAGCAAGGTCTCTGTAGCTAACTATGTGATTGCATTTGCCTGGGCTATTACACTTAGCTAGTTTGTTATTTCATTAGGTTGCTTCACTTAGGGGCATCGAAACAGTTAGCTATTATGTTGACCTTTGCATGGTTGATCAACTGTCCACAGTTTGTTGACACACTGAAACTGCAAAAATGCAGCAACAGCATGAACATAAAGAATATTAAGTTTAACAGTGTAAAAATGTATTTTATTTACACAAGAAAACTGGTAATTATCAAGGGACAAATACATATGTATAACGTTATTTTCATTATTCAGAATTTGACTGGATTGGGCATTGGATTGTGTTATATTTTGTTTATACTTTGTTGAATAGATGAATAACATGTCTGTGGAAATGAGCTAGCAAGGTGAAAACCGTCAACGCTGGTTTCGCTGTGTTTTTAGGGGTTTTCGGCATTCATTTACAGAAGTTGATTCTTAACTGATTGAGAGCCCCACTCGGCGGGTCACCTGTAAGTGACCACTACAGCGGTCCACTTACCACGTCTTCATTTAAAATCAATCACTTCACAGGCGATCGCTCCACTGGCTTAAGCCTAAGTAACGATTGCCCTCGGGCATTCATGTAAGAGAAATTGAAAAAGGTGATAAGCGTGTCCCGAATGATGTCATGTCAGTCAAGCATGTCTCGAGGTAGTGGCCGGCGGAAATTGTGTTTCACTCGACGGAGAGTTCGAACGAAGGAAATAACCGAAGGAAATAACGCTTCACAGAGAATAAGAGGTGGCACATGTATATGATATGAATTAATTAATTGGGCAGGATAGTCGAGTGGTTAGGGTGTTAAACTCCCTCACGAAAGGGTTTGGGTTCTGGGTCCGATCCCAAGTCCCTGACCCAATGAACCCCTGACTTGTGATTGGACCTATCAAACTGTGAGGGTCTTCCCAGGGGGGGAAAGTCTCTGCGTAGACTAGCCAGCCAGAAGCAGCAGATAATATAATTGGCCAAGAGGTGCATCACAGGTAGCCTAATAATCACCGCACCGAAAATAGTGCCAATTTATCGGTGTGTTTGTATACAAAGTACAATCATGTTGTGTTGTTATTGGTACTAGTTTTGAATATGCGGCTATTCTGAAAACATTAGAAATCATTGGAATGCGATGTATTCCCCTCACATGAACCGGAGCTAGGCTACTGTAACTCTGAAAGTCAATGGAAGTGGCTAATGGAAAGTAATTGCTAACCCTGCGAGCTCCCCTTCTGGACGCACAATGATACGTTTGGCATAAAACAATGAATCGGGGTAAAACAAGCAAATGCCTGTATGTTGACATCTCTGCGTATCCCTTTAATGACATGTATCTTGAAAAAAGAAGTCGCTTTGGATAAAAGCGTTGACTACAGCTACTAAATATGAATACATTGTTTATTATTTATACAATCACGAAAAAAAGATTATCAGTGAAACCTCAATATTGCATTAGGCTCATAACACGGCATGTGAACGCTGTTAACTAGTTCAAACCGCCAGGGAGGAAATCAACCAATCGGCTGCCTTTGTAACGGCATGGAACCCAAACCACCCAGGGACCTCGTTGAGTCGGAAAGGGTTTTTGTTCATCTCATGTGGCTGTTGTTGATGATGAGGATGTTGTGGTTGCTGTTATTTCCAACAATGAGCTGGGAGCGTGAATCTCAATCTTCACAACGTGAAGTTGAGTTTCTAAATATATTAGGAAGGTGAGTGGCGAGGAACGTAGAATGCATTTTGTTAAGATGTACTAATGCTGTTAAAATTAGAAAACACTTTGTAGGAAGGTTTTATTTCTGATGTAACTATTTGCGCTCCCACTTATGATTGTCAAAAAATGCTAACCCTGTGTTCTGCTAGCTACTCTGCATTCTGTCCAGTTGTTGTGTGAAACAGGTTGAAACATTGTTGGTAGCTACTCACAATGTAGTATTGCTTAAAGAAATGTCCAGCCTCATTTGTAAGTCACTTTAGTAAAAATGGCGGCTAAATGTATTCTAAATGTTCATGTAAGTAAATGTAATAGCGGCTGCTCTCTACATCCAGTCTGTAAAGCAAAAGTGGGTTCGATTTCACAACGACAAGTGATGCACGATAATGATGATGTGTTGGGCCTGACGGGTTCATGATATCATTATAGATGAGTAAGACTCATCATTTATGCTAATGGTTAGCGCACGCGAATATGCTTGTCATATTTTTCCGGGTAGCAATGATACCTGTTTTTCCAGATAACGCCAGATTGAAGTACATGAAAATGTACGTAAATTAATTACTTTTATTCACTATAAACCGTAGCTGGCATCGAGGTGGGTATTTTATGCATTAAATTAATATTCGAAATGAATTATATATGTATTTATTTTTAAAGCATGTTATACTCTGGTTGCTAAGCAACATGAGTTTATGTCAAACTCCCATCCACTCAATGTACATAAACATAACCTTAACCAATTTTATGTAAAATTAATATAACATATTCCTTCTTTGTGGAACTCTGGAAACATGACAGACTGTGGTTCAGCACCAAAATAAATACACACTTAAACACATTTTTAAATGATGTTATAGTTTAATCTCTAAATCCTAATCTCGCCTAGGGCATCAAAATGGCTACAGCCGGCCCTGATTTAGCTGCACCCAAGTAACTCATAATCAGACATTTAGAAAATAATTTAACCATATCTGAAAGCTTAAACACAAGTATATCTCTAAATGGCCTATTTTGTGTCTAGCAAAACTAGTCAGGTAATCACAGCTACGGTAGAGATGAATCCAAAAGAGTCGTAATGAATGATAATGAGCTGCACCTGCTGTGTTTAAGCCTCTACAGCACCTCGATCCGAAATGTGGGTCACAGTTGGGGGGGGGGGGGGGGGGGGGTGTGTGTGTGTGTGTGTGTGTGAGAACATATTGATCTTGATAATAGTAGGTTGGTGTTAGTTTATTATGTGTTTAAGGGTAAATAAACACAGAGGGTGCATGGTTTCCATTCCAGATCGATTTCCTCAGGATTTCTGTGTTAAGGGTAAAACAAAATGCCTAGAATTTGAAGAGGGTGTGTATAACCACCAGCATTAATACAAGTCCATGCTTCAACATCATTGTGCATTGCTGCTCTTCAATGTTTCAATGCAATCTCCATTTATTATGGTTATGACAGTAACAATACATTTCAGGATCTGAATTTTTCTCATACTTAGCAGATGCTTTTATCCATCGATTGGAGTCATTCGGGACTGGGTCAAGTTGTTAGACATCTTGCTCAAGGATGCTTACTAAGGACATCTGAGATTGAAACTCTACCTTTTGGCTGGGAGTCAACCCCCATATAGCCACTACGCAATCCTGCTTACCTCTTTTTCTCTCCGCTCCTCTCTACATCATACAGTATGGACATTTTGACATCTGGCATATACCGACACAGAATAATTTAATTTCAGTTGACATCTGAGTGGGAAAACAAGGCCATGTTCTACATCCTCTTTGTTGATTATAATTTTCCGCCTGCACAAATTTTGCTGCATCCTCTTCCTGGCCTTCGTTTATTCATCATATTTGTGAACTCGATTTCAAGGAGGAACGCACACAGGTGCATTATGTAATCCTTAACGAGGATAGGACATAGCTACAGCGCAGATTTAAATATAACACAAAAGGATGAGTCCTCCTTACGCCTGGGTACACAAGCGCTGCCCTGCTAATAAGACAGGTCTCAGGTCAAAGGTTGTGCTGAGTCTATAACCCCTCGGAGCGATTTGCTGTGTGTGTGTGTGTGTGTGTGTGTGTGTGTGTGTGTGTGTGTGTGTGTGTGTGTGTGTGTGTGTGTGTGTGTGTGTGTGTGTGTGTGTGTGTGTGTGTGTGTGTGTGTGTGTGTGTGTGTGTGTGTGTGTGTGTGTGTGGGGGGGGGGGTCCAGACCTGTTTATTTTAATCGTATTCCTTCAGGCTTATATGTACCATTACGTTGCATTAGTTGCTGTCAGACTGACTGACTATTCTGTGTCGGTTGTTTGTTCTACTCTGCATTCACGGATATTTTTACAAACACACACACAGACGCAAATGCAAACACACACAAACACAGAAATACAGACATTTACACAAACACGCACACACACACTGAATCTGGTAATACATTTGCCTTTATTGGACTTGGCTCCTCATTTGTCACAGACAAATACACACTGCTGTGCTATACCACTAAACAAACCCCAATGGAGATCGACGCGGTACTTGATTTTTGTGCTATGTCTGCGCTGTGTCTACACATTGTCAGTGATAGTGTCTCCCCCGTCGAGGTGATCATTTGCTGAAAACAGGAGCTGAGATGTGTCGCTAAGATAGAGCTCTCACTGTGAACCCCCTTTTGTGCTTCCTCCGTCTCCATCCCCCTCCTTACTCTCCTCCTCCAAGAGCAGAACCGCTAGACAGGAGACAGGATCTGAGACCGCTACAGACACCCTGTGGGAGTGTGTGAGATGGATGGATGGATGGATAGTAAACAAGAGAGGAGACGAAGCGATAGATAAGTGGATGGAGAGAGTGAATACATGCAAAAAGAGGGTGAGAGAGCTGACGGAAAGTGAGACAGATAAGGGAAAGTGAGATAAAGGGCAAGAGATCGAGAGAGAGAATGAAAGAGTGGAGTGAGTACCACAGATTAAATGGATACCAGGGGGCAGACAAAAAACAAAGAAACAAGAAGAAAGAAAGAAGAAAAAGGAGCTTCCTCAATGATCCATAACCATATTACCAGAAGGCCATACTATACCCCAGCCAGTGGCAGGCTCAGCCAATCAGAGCAGAGCACACGGTTCTATGGATTCCGTATCCCATGGCGACAGGACCCCTATAGGATGTACACCACATGAAACACAATACAGTACTTCTGTCCATCTGTCTTTATATCTATCTGTCTGTCTGTCTGTCTATTTAGATAAATGTTCTGAATAGTGTAATGAGCTAATAGTTATTCTGTATATATATGTATTTATTTATTCTATGTTTAATTCTGTTGTATATTCTCATCTCTTTCTTCCCCTTAATTATTCATTCAGTTCTGAAACTTGTGGCACAGGAGGAGGTAGTGACTCAAGGAAACAAAGTTGAAAGGGTAAAAGGAAGGTCACAGAGGTCACTGGGGAGGGGGGATGGGGGGTGGGGGTTGGGAGGTCAAATAAAGCAGGAAGAATGAAGCTGCAAAGTGGGAGGGGCATAGATAATCCAGGCCAAATGCAGATAATATACATGCAAAAACATGTATGCATTAAGGCGAGAAACAAGCAGCGCATTTGGACATAAAAACATAAATACATCATAAAGAAATATGTCGATTTGGAGATAAATAAATTTCAGTGGTGCAGTCAGATGTGGGCGTTTACATCTGGTTCTCTGGGAGAGGAGTGGAGTGGAGAGATTAGCGTCAATAAGGAGAGGTGAGGCGAGGTGAGGCGAATAGGTGACGAGAGTGGAGAGGAGCAGAAAGGAGAGGAAAGGCAAGGCAAGCAAAAGAGGAGAAGGGAGGCGAGGGTGAGCAGGGGAGAAACGAGAGAGAGAGAGGAGGATAGGGGAGGTGAAGAGAGGAGGGAAAGAGAACAGGAGAGGAGACGATGCAAGGAGAGGAAAAATGACGAGAGGAGAGAGTAGGCAAGGAGAGAGGAGAGAAGGATAGAAAAGAGGAGGGGGAAGAGGAAAGTAAAGGAGAGGAGTGGAACCTAAAGCTACATCTTCTGTCAACATGTTTACCAAAGTAGAACAAATCAACAAACCCAGCGACTGGAAGTTGTTAACATGACACAGGAAGACGGCAATTTAGATGTTTTGCTTTTGATGGAGCCCATTTGTCACGGTGGATTTTGATCATTTAACACTGGTGGAGGGAGACTGGGGGAGAGCAGAGGGGCGTGTAACAGGGTAAGAAGAAACGTTACAAGTTGAGGACCAATGGGGGGGGAGAAAATAGTGGTTGAGTGGAAGGTGAGAAGGAGGGTGGGGGAGGGAGAGAGAGAGAGAGAAAAAAAGAGAGAGAGGGATGGAGACAGAGTTGTGTTGCTGGGTGTGGCCCTCTGGAGAATTTGAAGAGGTGAACGGAATTCCTAATGAGAGGGGGAAGACACACACACACACACACACACACACACACACACACACAAACACAGATACAAAGCTCAGAGACTATTTCCACTCTGGGAATAGTGCAACACGCGTTTTGTGTGTATCTCACCTGCTGCATAACCTTCAACTTGTGGATGCACACAAACACGCATGCATACACACATGCGCACACATTCCCTCTCGCAAGTGACGTGCACGAACACACATTGCATGCAAAACACATACATGTGCGGATTTACATACACGCTCACGTTGATGGATGCGCTCACTGTTTCTCACAGGTGAGAAAGACGAAACACACAGACTGTGTACACAAAGCGTTAAACGAGACAAAGACACGTTGATAAAGTCAAACAGGGTCAGGAAACGCAAAGAATCACACGAGAGTCGATTCGGAAACGGTAGAACCATTCAATAGCGGGTCAAACCGGAGGAAATGGCTTCTGAAATTACATTTTCAGAGTGCTTTTAAGAGCCTAGAGACTGGAGTCGTGTTCAATCTCTTCTCGGGGGAGAGTCAGACGACTGTCGAATCAATCAGCCAATCACGGTGTCCGTGTTATGTTTCGTTTTTTACTCTGTACAGTATAATGAGCTTAAGAAGTCTGATGAGAAAATCCACCGAGGAATGTCTGCCAAGCGCCTTCTGTTACGGCTGTGGGACTACCTGTTTTTTTTATTTGGAACCCAACAGGGGTTAAGCCAGCTATGTTTGGCTCCGATGTGTACATCGATCCATACTGAAATGGGAGCCTTTGAGCGGACTCTATTTCAGGCCATAGGAGTTTCGGTTGTTTTTCTTCATTATCAAAATTTCAACCAGAGGGATTTTGTCGGCAACTGAAATTGAAAGTGAAGCGTTGCTCACGCTATGGTTATAAGCGCTTCTGGGCTGTTGGGTGAGCAGTTACTCCAACCATTTCGTCATTTAGCAGTAGCTTTATTCCAAAATGATTTATGGTGAATCTTAAATCACAACAGAACCACTAGACCAATGGTATTGTTCAATCATAACAACGAAAACACAAAACAACACCAATCTCAATGTAATTAGTTTAGCTCAGGGATAGCAAAGTGTGACAATTGTTATCATAATTCGGTGAGTGCAGCAAAATAAGTCGATCATCATGCATGCGTCTATAAAGACGTTGGGCCCACCCATGGCGGTTTGAAAATGCGTGACGATGGTGCCATCTAGTGTTTTGTGTAGGAAATGAAACGCATCCACGATGGGTATTTTTGAAGATGAGCTACCAGTTTTTCTCATGAATTATGATAATGACACACATGTTGTCTGTTACATTTGATCCATTTTCGTCTGATTTAGGCTTCTCAAAACTTGACAAGACTTAATCATACTTTTGAATCCCTCACCATACATTATGAGGGCATGTGGCATATATAAAAATTTCTCCATAAGAATGATCATTTGAAATGATAATTGCAGCCTGTGCCGTTACGGAAAGTAGGCTATTAATGTTACGACTACCCTGTTTAGAATATACATGTATTGAGCCATCTGGATAGCTAGCGAGTAAATAGTGTTGTATGTGAAAAATAGACCACTTGCTTGCACCATTTACTGCTCTCTCTCCCCATAAATCTACGGCCCCCTCCTGTCAGTATTTTCTTAACACTCCCATCTCCCGTCTCCTTCCATCAGTTCGTTGCGGGTACTTTGGCTTCCCCCTGTGGCAACACAGTCTTAATGCAAGTACATAGTGTCGTGTCAGAACGGTGTAATTAAAATGTAGTCATACAGGAAATAATCCAGTAGGCCAACATTAGCTCCAGGCACATTGTGTAATAGCGTCGTGTCCTATCATGGAGAATGTAGGCTAAATATATGTTTACGTGTGTTTACTGGTATCTTTAAACGAAACAAACATCTCTTTGTTATATGGTAATTTGTATGACGTTGCTGATTCGTATCTCCTAAATAACTGAATCGTCTAATAAGACCATGCAACAGAGCACAGAAAGTGACAAAGTGCACTTCAACTGTGCTTAAAGCTGATGTCTCCAGAAATAGAAATAGGGCTAGTTACGCATCGTCGGCCATGGTGAAACTCCCCATGTGCGTCTATTGTAAAGTACGCAGTTTAATCATTTGCGAAATTAACGCGCTTCTAATTTCGTCTTTGCACGAACAGCTCCAGTCTGTGGCTGCAGTCCTAATTCGCCCCACCTCTCTCTCTCTCTCTCTCTCTCTCTCTCTCTCTCTCTCTCTCTCTCTCTCTCTCTCTCTCTCTCTCTCTCTCTCTCTCTCTCTCTCTCGCTCTCGCTCTCGCTCTCTATCTCTCCCCCATGTTCTCTCTCTCTCTCTCTCGCTCTCTATCTCTCCCCCATGTTCTCTCTCTCTCCCATGCATGCTCGCTCTCTCTCTCTATCTCTCCCCCATGTTCTCTCTCTCTCTCCCATGCATGCTCTCTCTCCCTCTCACGTGAAAGAGTAATCAGACAGTCAGCCGACTGGCAGAGACTACTGATACAACACACTGTGGCCTTGACACACTCACAAAAACATGCATCAAAGAAAGAGCCGCAACAGCGCACTTTTGCAGTGACCATCTTCCTCATCCCCTGGAGATTATGGCAAGCCGGTGCGGAGAACAAAGCACCGGACTAAAAACGACCAAGAACCGACGAGACGCATCCGAACCGACCGAACATGGTGATGATGCGGCGAAATACGTGGCGGCGACGACCACGGCTCTCCCGCGCTGGATGCGGCTCTACTTCTACGGCATGCACGGGGTGACTCTGGATATCTTGCTGTCCTCGCTCCAGGGGCTCTTCTACGACCGGGACCCCAAGCTGGTGGGCTACTCCTCGCCGTATCTATGCCTCATGCACTCCCTGACCCACTTGGTGCTTGAGCAGATCTACGCGCGGAAGAAATGCTTCCGAGGTCGTCCCGTGGTGTTCTCCCTGGTCTACTACCCGTCCGTGTACATCGGCTTGCAGGTCCTCATCGGGAATATGAACGCACGGACGGAACAGGCGCTCGCGTTCTCCGCGTCGCAACTCGCCGCGCAGTACGTCGTGGCCCTCTACTTCTCCCAGGTGTTCCACAGGGGTCTGTCCCGGCTCCAGTACCACCACCCGGGCTTTACGGACCACAAAAACGGGGTTCGGGTTGAACGCCCCGAGGTTGCAGCGTGTCGGTCTCCCGGGGAGACCGAGCTCCCCCTGGGACTAAAAGGACTCCCCGACCTGGCTCACTTCGTGTTCTACGGCATGCACGGCTTCCTCGACGAGGTGGTGTTCACATCCGTGTTCAACCTGATGGAGAAGTCGGACCGTTCGTTCAGCGGACACACGTCCCTCTGGTCCTTCCTGATGTACGGCAGCTGTAGCTTCGTGGTGGAGAAGCTGTACATGCGCCTGCGCTACGCGTGGGGCTGGGGCACGTGGCGGCGGCTGCCCGTCTACGTGTGCTTCATCTACGCTTGGGAGTTCTCGTGGGGACTCGCGCTGCGGCAGTTCGACGCCTGCTCGTGGGACTACTCGCACTACCCGCACAACTTCATGGGACTGGTGACGCTCGTGTACATGCCCGGCTGGGTGTGCTTGAGTCTGTACCAGGACGTCCTGTCCAACGTCCTGTTTAGAGTCCAGTGCGTTGGGGTGAAGGATGAGGGCGGCCTAGCTGGGAGGAAAGAGGAGGAGGGGGCGAATGGGAATATGGATCAAAGTAAGAAGGTATTATAATACGTATAAAATAGTAGTTTTATTAATGATAAATAAGACACTCACAGGCACTGAAATTGACAAAGTAAGCATTTTATTTATTATTATTATTATTATTATTATTATTATTATTATTATTATTGTGTTTTAAATATATTTATTTCTTTTCACATGGTCCCCAATTAGAATAAAATCAATCCCAGTTTAAGCCACGCCCTTCATTCATTCTCGCGGATCAAAGTTGATTTATGTTTCCATTGATTTATTTACATTCTTGACGGAGTCGAGTGTGATTGCGGGATCTTGGCCTACACCGAGTTACAGTTGATTCTAGTTGATTTGGCTCACATGGCCTGCAGTGACCTTGCTTTAGTGTGCCCATGTGTGTTCGATTACAAAGTTAGAACCAGACTGACCCGTTCTTGGTTTGTCACGTGAATCGCCACTTCCTAGTGAAGTGTGATGGAAATGGCTTATGGAACCCAGTGATGAAACCCAGGCATTTCATGTTATCTTGTCTGGGTGTAAGAACGTGTTTTATGTTTTTACACCCATAGGTTAACATAACATTTCTGTTATTTCCGTCTGTCTGACTGGAAAATCCCACCATTTGACTATTTGTATTGTGATTTTACTAGCGTGAATATGAGTCACATTTGATACTAGGCCTACTTCAAACAAACAGCATCACCTCATTTGTAAGTTGGTGCTGCATTAATACCATTCACTAGCATGCCATCACAATAGTTCATATTGCATGTTGTACAAAATCTATATATTCTAACATGCTGCTTATGGAATGGAGCCTACTGGAAGACGGAGGCAAGACAGATACATAAATATTCGCTATTAAGCATAAAAGTAAGAAAATATAAGTAGACAAATATTTTAAAAAATGCCTTAAATTCTATCCCAAATAATTCATGTTTATTGTGTCAGTAACAAATATAGACTAGGCCTACATGTTTTTTTTTTCTCTCCAAAGGATTAACATACCACTTTGATACAAAACTCCCTATTTTGCGTTTGTGTCTACATCAATCATGTTCTTGAATGAAATGTGTTGACAAATAAAAGGGTTGAATAGATAACGAGCCCAGTCACATGTAGCCAGATGAAGTAAAGTGTAACTGAGTGGATTTCACCTGCAACGATGGGACTGAATATACTGTGAATCATTCAATGAATCCAATGACTCTCCCCCCATCCCTATGCTGGAGTGCCTTTCCTTGATATCCAATGAGGCAGCTGGACTGGAGAGACAATAGCCCTGTGTTTACTATGGGGCATCTGTTTAGCTAGCGCTGGAAATACACTTTTATGATGGCTCACTGGCACCCATTGTTGTTGTTGTTGGACATATGGTTTATTTTCATGCAAGGAGATTGTTTAATTCAATTTCAGAATAATTTTGTGTCTCTGTCAGGCAATCATTAATGTCAATAATGTTTTTTTTAATAAGGCCTTTCCAGAATATGTTTATTATAGGCTACTTCGTTGTCATTAAAAGCATTTAAATACGCACCTTAGGTCATAATTTATCTATAGTAGGCAAGAGCTGTCAAATATG